>CM065594.1:55332156-55484629 GCA_033119425.1 Bufotes viridis
TGTGTCAGCTGGAGAACATATCTGAGCCTAGGAGCACACTTTCCACTGGCCAGGATCATCAACTTCACAGACTGATACATGACTGAGACTAACTGGTATTTTAACTCCATAAGTAAGCTTGGACTCACCTGTATCTCTGTGGCACCTGAGCACAGGTGGGCCCCTAGTCTCTATTGCCTTGCACAAGTGGCGCATAGCACAGTACACTGTACTTACTACATACAGATTGGCAGTGTGGAGCCTCTCAGCCAGCCTATGGCCATGTAAAGAAAACTGGATAGATTATTTAACAAAGTACCTAACTTATTAGTATAGATGCATCGGGTGGCAGGCCAGCTAGTACCTTCTTTCCTCAGGCACCCATCTTCGTGGCAGCGTCTTGCTGCTGACTGTCACTGCGTATGTGTTCCTGACTCACACAGTTTAGACAGCTAGTCCAAGACAAAAACAAGTCAGCAGGATACTGACAGGGTCTCCAGGCTACTCCAAAAAAAATTGTAGGTTGGTGCATTTTTAGGGATTTGTGAATAGGGGTCAGGTAATATTTGCAAATAGCTGTACTTAAGGTGTCTAGAAGAAACTTTACTGGTGGGCTCTAGGTACTCCAGTCTGACACTGTCCATAAGGCATCTTCATTGGGCACTTAAAAACATTAAAAAAAAACACATTTTTTTTTGGCATGTTGCATGCGTTTTTATAGCATTTTTTAATTGCCTTTGTTTTAACACGCGGGAATTGCATTTATTCCCTATAGAGAACAGTATTGACAAATATCTGAAAAAGACTACATTGTTGCAACATGCTGCACACACAAAAAAAAGCACCCCAGTTGAAAAAACACCATTGTAAAAAAACAAAAAACTAAAAAAAATCCTTTTTGAAATCCCCATGGCTAACTTCTAAAATCACATGTAAAAACGTAAAAAAAAATGCAAAGTCTGTAAAACCACCATAAAAACTATGGGGCACATTTATTACGTCCGGCGTTTTAGATGCCGGTTTTAATAAACCCGTGCGCTGGCGGAGGTTCCACCGAAGTAATGAAGAGGCGCTGGCCTCTACATAACTTCAGTGCATCCAGCACCAGTCTAAATGTAAGACAGCTTCCTAGCTGTCTTACATTTAGACCATTTTCTAACCTAAAACAGGCGTAGAAAATGGTGAATAAGACGGGCCTGCTGGCCCATCACCTTCCCCACCCACGCCACGCCTAATTATTTAGATCTGGCGTGAGCGGGATAAAGTCTCAGATATTGGTGCAACTAAATGTAGGCGTATTTCAGCTTAGTAAATGACCCCCTATGTGTGAATCCAGCTTATCCATGTTTTGTTGAAAAGTGGTAATGTTAACCATTTATGTTAGAAAACAACAACATACCAGTACATAACAGCCTACTAAGAAAAAGTAGTCTAATTGACAACCTATTTGCCATTTTTGCATTATTCTTTTGCAGCATTTTCACAGATTTTTACACTTTCTTTTTATGTAACCAGATGTTTCCTTAAAGAGGACCTGTCACCACTCCTGAAATGTCTGTTTTAATAGCTTCATGTATTCCCAATTTAATAACAATTCTGTGTCATCTAGTCTTATGTCTGTATGCTGTGCCATTCCTTTATTATTTCTACTAGAAGTTATGAATGAATTGCTAGCAGTCTGCAGTAAGGGTACAGAGGGGTGGTAACCAGTTGGGGGGGGGGTACCTGCACAGACTCACTCTATCCAATCAGTGCTGCCATTTTCAGACTGTGCAGGTACACACCCAAATGGTTATCTCCCCTCTGTACCCTCTTTAATGTTAGATCCATGTTAGGCCTCATGCACATGACTTGTCAGCAAACCGCAGATCCACAAAAAACAGATACTGCACAAGTGCATGCCGCATCCTTCCTTGTGCTTCCACATCCATGAGGCTGCTCTGCAAAAAGAGAGGACATGTCCTATACTTTGCAGTAACATGCGCACTATGGATCCATTGAAGTCGATGGGTCCGCATCGTGATGTGGCGTGCACACAGACAGTATCTGTTTTGCGTCAGTATTTGTAAGTCAGCACCTAAAGTGGAACCTAAGGGGAAAAGGTATAATAGAAAAATATGTGTGTCTCTTCTGTGTTTTTGACTTACTCCTGGTTTTGGCTTACAAATACTGAAGCAAAAATACTGACCAAACACTGACTGTGTGCCTTAGGCTACATGCACACGACCGTTGTGTGATTTGCGGTCCGCAAATTGCGGATCTTCAAAACACGGATGGCGTCCGTGTGCGTTCCGCAATTTGCGGAACGGACTGGGCGGGCCATTATAGAGATGCCTATTCTTGTCCGCAAAATGGACAAGAATAGGACATGTTATATTTTTTTTCAGGGCTACGGAATGGAGCAACGGATGTGGACAGCACACGGAGTGCAGTCCGCATCTTTTGCGGCCCCATTGAAGTGAATGGGTCTGCACCTGAGCTTCAAAAACTGCGGCTCGGATGCGGACCAGAACAACGGTCGTGTGCATGGGGCCTTATGGTCGTGTGCATGAGGCCTTAATAGTATTATGTCGGAGCTACTTTATATAAAATTCCTTATAGCACCTTAAATAGACACACACTTACAATCTATTTACAGCAAATCATAGCTCAGAATATTTAGTATAGTATTGGTCAGTTTAGCAGTCCTTGTGCCTCTCGTCTATTGTGGCTGACCTCCATTACAAGAATAGCCCGCACCATTCTTGTGCCGCGCTGGAGTGCTGCTGTGTCTGAACACAGGCATCCAGAACAATGGTGACATTTTCTGATGGATCATGACACAATCTGAAAGCATCTTTCTGTTCATCACAATGTAATGTCATAAGTTCTACATGGTACAAATGGTTCAGTTATATTCACTTGAACTGTGAACATCAGGGGTGCAAAGTGTTTTATGTATTTTTTTACTTGTGTCTTTAGTGGCATTTTTTTTATTTAGGTGTTTTACCAGGTGTTGTTAGAGTTCTGTTGGCCAGCCTAAGGAGCAAAACACTGCAAAAAAGCTACAAACTGAATTACTGTTTGTTGACATTTTCATGCTTTACTATATTTTATTATTTATTATGCACTTATATAGCGCTGCCATATTCCTCAGCGCTTTACAGACATTAACCTTACTCTCTGTCCCCAATGGGGCTCACAATCGAAGTCCCCTATCAGTATGTCTTTGAGTGTGGGAAGATACCGGAGGACCCAGAGGAAACGCACGCAGACAAGGGGAGAACATACAAACTCCATGCATGTGTTGTGCTTTATCGGATTTAAACCCAGGACCCCAGCGCTGCAAGGCACCAATGTTAACCACTGCTGCCCTATAGACTTTATACTATTATCGGCGTTGTAGACGGAAAATTCCCTGTGTGTTTAGTGCCTACAAGCTCACGACATGAAAATCTGGAACTGTATACAAATGTGTTTTAGGTTTAGATGGTCCTTTAATTGAACATCAGGTTTAAAGGGAAGGTGTCACATTGAACCTGCATTTCGATCTGTCAGCAGCAGCTTATAAAGCAGGAGAACCTGAGCAAAATGATACATTTTTTTGTGGAAAAGGATTCAGTATTAGGCCTCATGCAAACAGTTGTAGTTTCGGTCAGCATCCAATCTGCATTTTTCTTCATATCAATGGGGTCACAAAAGATGCGGAAAGCACACTGTGTACTATCCATATCTGTATGTCTGTTTTCTGGCCCTGCAAAAGAGATAGAACATGTCCTATTCTTGTCTGTTTTGCAGATAAGAATAAGCATTTGTAAGATACAACAGGACCTGTGAAAGGGAAAATGCGGGATGCACACGGCCAGTATCTGTGTTTTGTGGATCCATGATTTGCAGAGCGCAATAAAAGATTTGGTCGTGTGCATATCCCATGACTAATGTAAAAAATGAAAATCAGGGCTCACATAGTACATGACAGTCTCTTTCTAACAAAGCTAGAACCGGCCCTGTACCTCAAATGGAGCCAGAGATTTCCCCATGCACTGCTCTGCTAGATCTATATCAAGCTGAAACCACAAGGGGAGTGTCTTTTCTGCTGCAGTTAAGGGGGCGTGTCCATGCTCTCCCTATCACAGCTGAGGAGGCAGTTAAAGGATGAAACTGAGCATGTGCGGCCCTCTCAGTGAGAAGGTTACAGAAATAAGAAAAACGCAAACAATTGGTGGCGCTTTACAGATACATTTTATCAAATAACTCAGTGACAATGCAAAATTTTAAATTACAGACAATTACAAAAGAATTCAGATCCAAGTGCTGGTTTAACCGCCTCAGCCCCCCTAGCTTAAACACCCTTAATGACCAGGCCACTTTTTACAATTCTGCACTACACTACTTTCACCGTTTATTGCTCCGTCATACAACTTACCACCCAAATGAATTTTACCTCTTTTTCTTCTCACTAATAGAGCTTTCATTTGGTGGTATTTCATTGCTGCTGACATTTTTACTTTTTTTGCTATTTATCAAAAATGACAGAAATTTTTGCAAAAAAATGACATTTTTCACTTTCTGTTGTAATTTTTTTTTAAAAACTACATTTCTATATAAATTTTTCGCAAAATTTATTGTTCTACATGTCTTTGATAAAAAAAAAATCCAATAAGTGTATATTTATTGGTTTGGGTAAAAGTTATAGCGTTTACAAACTATGGTGCAAAAAAGTGAATTTCTGCATTTTGAAGCAGCTCTGACTTTCTGAGCACCTGTCATGTTTCTTCAGGTGCTAGAATGTCAGGATAGTATAAATACCCCCCAAATGACACAATTTTAGAAAGAAGACACCCCAAAGTATTCGCGGAGGGGCATGGTGATTTCATGTATGATTTCATTTTTTTTCACAAGTTAGCTTAAAATTACACTTTCTGAGGAAAAAAATAAAAATAATAAAGTTTCCATTTCTGCTAACTTCTGGCAAAAAAAAAAAAAATCTCCCACAAACTCACTATACCCCTCAGTGAATACCTTGGGGTGTCTACTTTCCGAAATGGGGTCATTTGTGGGGTGTGTTTACTGTTCTGGCATTTTGGGCGGGGCTAAATTGTGAGCAGCCATGTAAAAGCTAAAGGTACTCGTTGGAATTTGGGCCCCTTTGCACACCCAGGCTGCAAAAAAGTGGCACTCATGTGGTATCGCCGTACTCAGGAGAAGTAGGGCAATGTGTTTTGGGGTGTATTTTTTACATATACTCATGTTGGGTGAGAGAAATATCTCTGTAAACTGACAACTTTGTATAAAAAAAATTAAAAAGTTGTCATTTACAGAGATATTTCTCACACCCAGCATGGGTATATGTAAAAATACACCCCAAAACACATTGCCCTACTTCTCCTGAGTATGGCGATACCCACATGTGTGACACTTTTTGCAGCCAAGATGCGAAAGGGGCCCTAAATCCAATGAGTACCTTTACGATTCAGAGGGCATGTTTACGCATTTGATTCAGACTCTTCTCACGCTTTAGGGGCCCCTAAAATGCCAGGGCAGTATAAATAACCCACATGTGACCCCATTTTGGAAAGAAGACACCCCAAGGTATTCCGTGAGTGGCATGGTGAGTTCATGTAGAAGATTTTTTTTGTCACAAGTTAGCGGAAATATGAGTTTTGTAAATTGTATTATCTCACAAAGTCTCCCTTTCTGCTAACCTTTGACAAAAAGTTCAATTTTCATGGACTCACTATGCCCCTCAGCGAATACCTTGGGGTGTCTTCTTTCCAAAATGGGGTCATATGTGGGGTGTTTGTACTGTTCTGGCATTTTGGGGGCTAAATTGTGAGCAATCCATGTAAAACCTAAAGGTACTCGTTGGAATTTGGGCCCCTTTGCACATCAGGCTGCAAAAAGTGGCACTCATGTGGTATCGCCGTACTCAGGAGAAGTAGGGCAATGTGTTTTGGGGTGTATTTTTACATATACCCATGCTGGGTGAGAGAAATATCTCTGTAAACTGACAACTTTGTATAAAAAAATTAAAAAGTTGTCATTTACAGAGATATTTCTCACACCCAGCATGGGTATATGTAAAAATACACCCCAAAACACATTGCCCTACTTCTCCTGAGTACGGCGATACCCAATGTGTGACACTTTTTTGCAGCCAAGATGTGCAAAGGGGCCCTAAAACCAATGAGTACCTTTTAGGAGGGCATGTTTACGCATTTTTCTTCTCACGCTTTAGGGCCCCTAAAATGCCAGGGCAGTATAAATAACCCACATGTGACCCCATTTTGGAAAGAAGACACCCCAAGGTATTCCGTGAGTGGCATGGCGAGTTCATAGAAGATTTTTTTTTTGGCACAAGTTAGCGGAAATTGATTTTTTATTGTTTTTTCTCACAAAGTCTCCCTTTCTGCTAACCTTTGACAAAAAGTTCAATTTTTCATGGACTCACTATGCCCCTCAGCGAATACCTTGGGGTGTCTTCTTTCCAAAATGGGGTCATTTGTGGGGTGTTTGTACTGTTCTGGCATTTTGGGGGCTAAATTGTGAGCAATCCTGTAAAACCTAAAGGTACTCGTTGGAATTTGGGCCCCTTTGCGATCCAGGCTGCAAAAAGTGTCACTCATGTGGTATCGCAGTACTCAGGAGAAGTAGGGCAATGTGTTTTGGGGTGTATTTTTACATATACCCATGCTGGGTGAGAGAAATATCTCTGTAAACTGACAACTTTGTATAAAAAAAATTAAAAAGTTGTCGTTTACAGCGATATTTCTCACACAAAGTATGGGTATATATAAAAAGACACCCCAAACGCATTGCCCTACTTCTCCTGAGTACGGCGATACCACATGTCTGACACTTTTTTGCAGCCAAAATGCACAAAGGGGCCCCAATTCCAATGAGCACCTTTAGGATTTCACAGGGGAATTTTTACGCATATGGATTCTCACGCTTTAGGACCCCTAAAATGCCAGGGCAGTATAAATACCCCACATGTGACCCCATTGTGGAAAGAAGACACCCCAAGGTATTCTGTGAGGGGCATGGTGAGTTCACAGAATTTTTTTTTTGGCACAAGTTAGCGGATATTGATATATATTTTTTTTATAAAGTCTCATGTTCCACTAACTTGTGACAAAAAATAAAATTTTACATGAACTCACCATACCCCTCAGCGAATACCCTGGGGTGTCTTCTTTCTAAAATGGGGTCACTTGTGGGGTGTTTGTACTGCCCTGGCATTTGAGGGTCTCCGCAATCATTACACGTATGGCCAGCATTAGGAGTTTCTGCGATTCTCCTTATATGGAGCATACAGGTAATGAGATTTTTTTTCCCGTTCAGTCTCTGGGATGAAAAAAAAAAAAATGAACGGCACAGATTTCTTCATTCGCATCGATCAATGTGGATGAAAAAATCTCTGCCAAAAAATGTGCAAAAATAAAAAAATGAACGGCACAGATTTCCTCATTCGCATCGATCAATGTGGATGAAAAAATCTCTGCCAAAAAATGTGCAAAAAAAAAAGTAGTAAGGCCCCATTCATACGTCCGCAAAAATGTCCGCATCTATTCCGCAATTCTGCGGAATAGATGCGGACCCATTCAGTGTGAATGGGGCTGGCGGTGATGCAGAGAGCACACTATGCGCTCGCCGCATCAGCATTTGCGGAGCTGCGGCCACAAACTTCCGGGTTTCGGCCCCCAAACATCCGGCCGCAGCTCCGCAAAAGATAGAGCATGTCCTATTCTTGTCCGCAATTGTGGACAAGAAAAGGCATTTTCTATATAGTTCTGGCAATGTGCGGATCCGCAAAATGCGGAAAGCACATTGCCGGTGTCCATGTTTTGCGGATCCATGGATCCGCAAAACACATATGGACGTCTGAATGAGCCTTACTGGGGGGTGATTAGTGACAGGGGGTGACATGGGGTGATCAGGGGTTAATCGGGGGTTAATCAGGGGTTAATCAGTGACGGGGGTGGGGGGGGGTGGATGGGGGGGCGGTCTGTGTGGTGATTGGTGCACTTACAAAAGTTTCCTTTGGTGGTCCCAAGCAAAAGGGACCACCAAAGGAACGAACAGCAAGCATATCAGACGCTGTTAACAAAACAGCGTCTGATATGCCAATTTTTTAACTTCTACAGCCTGCCAGCGCACGATCAGCGCTGGCAGGCTGTAGTTTAACTTCTCCCCGATTCTATTCTGTGAACGCACGTGCGCGCGTTCACAGGAAATCTCGCATCTCGCGAGATGACGCGCCCGCGCATTAAAGAGGAATGAACCGACCGCCCGCAGGACGCAATCCTGCGTTAGGCGGTCGGAAAGAGGTTAAAACCTGTACCATATGTTTCATGGGAGAACTCCTTTAACTAGTTGATTGAAATTCCTGTTTTCTCCACACTAAAAAGTCTGGTGAGTGGTCCTAATCAGTGATCATCTTCGTAGGCATGCTCATAAAGTGAAGGTTGCAAGTCGTTGAATAGAACCACCTACCGGGCTACTAAGCATGGACTGAGCAGGGATTTCAATCAATAAGTGTCATGAAGTTTCCATTTCACCTTTGCATCTGCTAGGGCAGGGCTGGCCAACCTGCGGTTCTCCAGCTGTTGCAAAACTACAACTCCCAGCTATCAGCCTACAGCAGGGCATGGTGGGAGTTGTAGTTTTACAACAGCTGGAGAGCTGCAGGTTTGCCAGCCCTGTGCTAGGGATTTCTTCTCCTCCAACCAGTTAAGAGCGTTAAGGGTTTTTCTATGATTTTTTTTACTGATGACCTATTCTCTGGATAGGTCATCAGTATCTAATCGGGGGGGGTCTGACACCCGGGACCCCCGCTGATCAGCCTTCTCGCAGCTTACCAAGCACAGCGCCATACATTGGCAGCTGTGCTTGGTATATGGGGCCGTGTTGCTCCTAGACCATATGATACATACACTGGTGCGCCACTGCCTTCTCAAACAGCTGATCGCTGGGGGTCCTGGGTGTTGGACCCCCACTAATCAGAAACTTATGACCTATACAAAGCATAGGTCATCAGTAAGAAAACCTTGGAAAACCCCTTTAACCTTCTCATTATGAGATCTTAATATGACTGCAGT
Organism: Bufotes viridis; assembly: GCA_033119425.1. Classification (NCBI taxonomy): domain Eukaryota; kingdom Metazoa; phylum Chordata; class Amphibia; order Anura; family Bufonidae; genus Bufotes; species Bufotes viridis. The sequence goes on from CM065594.1 coordinate 55,341,216, forward strand.
CACTTGTGCATTGCTGTCAACGACCAGTTGAAAGTCCTGTGTCTGGCTGTGGTCAAATTGCTTTCCGATAAGAGTTACATGCTGTTCTGACAAGTGACTGGCATGTAGACCCGAAGGTCCTGAATTACCAGACAGAATTCACAGGTGCACATGAATCAAATACTTGGTGGTTTAGCAATGCTTGGAGAATGTTTAGTAGAGTCATCCAGTCTCACAATGAAGTACTGGAAGTTTAGTGACCTAATATGAAGCAAATCATGATAAATCTATTACAAATGCTAAGAAACAGGCAATAGATTTGGTCCTCGCTAGTCAAAATGAGTTATTAGTCATTTTAGAAAGAAAAATGTGAAATATTAATTTGAAGGTTTAGACTAAACAGACACAGTGGTAGGTTTACAATTGAAAAAAAATTACCATCTCTATGTGGTAATGCTATAGTTTGGTGGTAAATGTATAATTTAGTACAGTATGTAGAGATCCTAGGTTTGAATACTGGGAGAGACTGCAAGGATGTTTCTTTAGATATTTTTTTCTTCCACATTTAATCCATAATAAAGCACAGTTGTTACATAGCAGTGCTCAAAGGATTCAGCCCCCTCTCCTGGTGCTCAAATTTCCATTTGAATATGAATAAAACACTGATTTCTCTGCAGCTGTTTAGCATACAGACAAAAGAAAGGTATTGTTTTAATCAGCATTATGAGCCCTACCAGCCAGTATGTTTACTTTAATAGGGTTGATCCTGGTGACGAAGCCACTTTAAAGAAAGCTCCATGCGCCAAAAATGCATCAAACTTTTGACGTAAAACTAAGCCAACTTATAGGTGGCATAAAGTTAGCATAGACAGATTTATCATCCCGCATCAGCCACTGTGATAAATCTGACCAAGTTTAACACTGTCCTTACATTGTCTTACTAGTAGTGGCAAATCTAATGAAAATGCCAAGAGGGACCACTCACCAAGGGAACACAACTTATAGGGTAAAAATCAATATTACATTTATTGTACACACATGTAGGCCATATAAATCAAAACCTAAAATTACTAAAAGTACAAGTCTAGAGATCCAGAACAGGTGACCTAGTACAGACTTAGAAACGTGCTTATTTTATCACCAAGGTAGCATAAAAGACAATAATAGCAATTCACTATAGTAGCAGCCGCTTTTCAAGTCCTTTATGCTCACTGTATCCCAATGAGCACTCTTTATGTTTGTCAAAATATTAGCAGCCGTTTTATATGCTCACTGTATTCTGATGAGCAGTCATGATATCAATTAGGAAAACAATACCGCATTTCTCTTAAACGGACTCCCAATCCTCTTTAGTTAGTAGGTAATTATTAAACTTTCCAAAGTCAAATATCATTATTAATAGACCCGCATTCCTCTTTAACTGGTGGACATTTATCGCACTTCACAAAATCATATGTAGTGTCTTACCACTCTTCACCGTCCTCACACGGCCTGCTGTCCGAATGGCATTACTCACGCGGTGTCCCACATGGTATGGTAGGCCCCAGCGTGGCGTCCCACGTGACCCGGATGCTAGGCAACGGAACAAAACAGAGTGGCCGTCATATGCTTGAGGCGGTTATGCTGGGTCCTAGTGTCTGAACTTGATTTCCTCGCCCAATTGGAATATCACTATAGGATGCTTGCAAATTTTTCTGTAAGATGCTTGCAAATTTTGCACCATTATTCGTGACGCTCAATTTAAGTGGGCACTCATGTGTCTTATATAAAGGTCATAAAGAACCCGGCCACAATGCTTATCGAAACTTTGAAATCCAAAAAAAACTATCTGGATCTAGTGGTTATATATAATAGATCTCCAGCTACATAAAATAAATAACTTCAGAATAATAACAATACATATACTTAATATATAAAATTGTTTCATTAGGATTTTTCAAGAACTGGCGAAATATCCAATTGCAGAAAAAACGCACCAATATTCACTGTGTGTTTCTGAGGCGTTTTTGTTGCATTTTCATATCATATCATCAATTCCTGCATTTTTACCTTATGGATGTAACACACCATTAAGATTGAGTATTTTAGGCCAAAATGTTTATATTTTATGATCTGCCTTCTCCAGAGGGAAAGCAGGGGTTGATAATCAAAAATTAAATTCAAGCGAGATGAAAGTTATATGTAGATGAAGGGATTGACAGTCAGATGGTGGGCTCCAGCGAAATGAAAATAAGGGAGAGTAGCCCGATAGGGAGAAGAAATCGGAGTGTCGGTAAGAAACGGCCAGACTCCGATGTCCTGTTACCACCGGACCACCCCCCACATCTTACAGGAACCCAAAGAGTTCCATTTCAGCGTTCAAACCTCTAGGTAGCATTGTGTCAAAGTCAAAAATTATTCTAGATTCCTGCCTTGACATTTGTGCCAGATGATTTCCGCCCCTCCATGGTCTCTTTATTTTTTCAATAGCCATAAATATTAGGGACGACGGGTCACAATTATGTACCAGTGTAAAATGCTTGGACAAAGAGTGTGTCTCAAGGCCCCTTTTAATATTAGAAACATGCTCAGCAACCCTCTTTTTCAAAGATCTTTTAGTCCTCCCCACATACTGTTTCTTGCAGGCACACTCCAAAAGGTATATGACATCAACTGAATCGCATGTCAAACATTCTTGGATTTCCAAGTTAAACGAATATAACGTGGATCGCACTTTATCAATTTTTTTTAGGGAAAGTGGTGATCCTACAATTGGTACATTTGCCACACCTAAAAAAACCCTTTGAGGCCACCCAGTTACCTTCTCCTCTAGATTTAACTTTTTTTTTTTGAGCCACCTTACCAGCTAAATTGGCTGCTCTTGTGTATGTAATCCTAGGAGTCTCACATAGGGAAGAGCTTATAATTTTGTCGTTCAATAAATGACAGCAATGTTTCTGTATTATTTTCTCTACTAGATGGTACTGAGAATTAAAGGGCAAAATCATTCTCAAGGTCTTATCTTGTTGGGGAGAATCTGTAGTGGAAAATAAATCCTTTCTTTCCATTTTCCTAACTATCTCAAGGGAACCCTCTATTACTTGTATTGGATATTCCCTCTCTATTAGCTGTTGTTTTAACCGTCTAGATTCCCTTTTCAAACTTGATTTCCTGTGTGTAATTACGTTTGAGTCTACTAAATTGACTAGTCGGCACATTAATAAGCCACCACGGTAAATGGCAACTCGAAAATCTTATAAAACTATTTTTCGCTACCGGTTTAATGTGTGTACTGCAACATAGCCCGTTCCCTTTAACGCATATTTCCAAGTCCAAGAACTCAACTTTGTTCTTGCTTATAGTGGGGGTAAACGTAAGGTTCCTCTCATTAATATTAATATTAAAAAATATCTCCAGTGCTTCTACTGTATCTTGCCAAACAAACAAAATGTCGTTGATAAATCGACGCCATAGCACCAGACTCGTCCCCAGCCTCAGTAGTATTGCCTCCAATTCTCACTGTGCCAAAAAGAGGTTAGCTTAGCTGGGGGGGAATCTGGTGCCCATAGCCGTCCCCGTATGTTGTACATAGAATTCCTGCTCAAACGCAAAATATTTGTGTGAAAGAATATACGCCACACCTTGTAATAAAAACGCTAGTTGGTCTCTTGGTACTTGGCCTTACAGACCCGTTCCGCAATTTGACATGTGAATGGGCCCTTATACTGCAGATTTTGCATATGAAAATCTGTGCAGAAAATTCATGTGTAATAAACACTGTGTGCATGTGAAAACTGCCACCAAAAGTTGTGTGTGACACCACCTTCAATTTTAGTTTGAGTTTCGGAGGTATTCAAGAATTGGGTATTTCTGCAACTTTTACTCCAACATGTGGAATCAACTGCTAAATCTGATTGGTTGTGTTATTTGCGTATTTTATTTCAAGAACTATAGATATGAATGAGAAGTGACAAAAGTAATGGCAACAGAAACGCTCTTTAGAAAGGACTCACACAATTACACATCTGAGTATGGTAACAATGTAACACTAGACAAAATAACAATGTATTAGAACAGATCTCACCCACAGTGGTCCTCACACAGATCAGGGTCATAGACAATGTGATAAATTTCTCTACCGAGCACAACGGTCAAAAATGAGGAAAAGTTAGTGACTACAGAGATCCAATAGAACTGACTATAAAATAACACTGGATGTGGTGCACATTTTATGCCTTCAGGATCTTGCTACCTTATATTTTTAAAACATTTTATAACTTTTTTTTTCTACTTTCTTTTACGCCCCCAAGGGCTTAAAAACATGCAATTGTTAGCTTGCCACTTCTAATGGAAATAAATCCATTAATAAATAGAAGATTCTGTATATCCCAATGTAATGCTGCCACCTGCATGCCTACATTGGAGTATACAGTAACTAGGAAAGGCATCAGAGGCTCCAGCAGGCTCCGGCATTTTACAATGAATGAACAGCTCCCCCAGTTGCCACGTGGGGGAGCCGTTACAGACCCGAAACACAACGCTTTCAGGTTTTGCACTTTAAAGAGAACCTGTCACCAGGAAATTCACTGATAAAGCAGGCATGCTGCCTTGTAGGACTCACCCTGCTGAATATAATTATACCTTTTACTTGGTGATCTGTTGCTTTATTGTGGAGAAATATTACTTTTAATCCATATGCTAATGAGCTGATATGAGTCCAGTAGTTGATATGAGTCCAGCATTTTTTCTATTTAGAGCTGTAGCCCCTCCCCTATTTACTTCTTCAGTTGTAAAAGGGGCGTGGTTTAAAAAAATGACCTGCATTATAGCCAATACAAGCCTTGCTGCCTTTCACTTTAAAGCCTAACTGCCATACCCACGGCGACATGTCCCTAATCAGCCATCATGTGTTTATCACCCCATGAATAAACTAGCCCTTATTATAATTACTAACTTCAATAATATATTCCTCCCCCTTTTTTTACCTAAGCATTCCCTGTTATTCATTTTCCCTCCAGTTATTAAAATGAATGAATGATGTAATAAACCACGCCCCTTTTACAACTGAAGAAGTGAATAGGGGAGGGGCTACAGCTCTAAATAGAAAAAACGCTGGACTCATATCAACTACTGGACTCAAATCAGCTCATTAGCATATGGATTAAAAGTACTATTTCTCCACAATAAAGCACCAGATCACCAAGTAAAAGGTATCATTATATTCAGCAGAGTGAGCCCTACAAGGCAGCATGCCTGGTTTATCAGTGAATTTCCTGGTGACAGGTTCACTTTAAGGTGCTACAGTCAAATTTGTCCAAGCCATCTGAGGGGTTAAATGTCTGCGATCGGTGTTATCGCCAAGGATTAAAGGGAATCTGTCAGCACAGAATTGACTTTTAAACTATGCACAATGCCTGCTAGGGCTACGTCCTAATATTATAATCATGCCTCTGGTGCCACGTCCAATCCTGCAATGTTGAGAAAATCCACTTTTTATCCATGTGCAAATTAACTCTCAGGTGCATTGACCATGGTCCCGACCTGCTTGGCATAGCAGGTGCACCCTTTAATGGGGTTGTTAATATAAACAGAAAAATCTGCAACAAAAACCACATTAAAAAACACACAAAAACGCACAGGGGACGGACATGGAACTGAGAGATCACATAGTGAAGGTTTTTTCATCTTATACCTCATTATATACCAAGAAAATATGGTCGACTCTACATATTTTGCCTGACTATGAGTATTGGGTCATTATTTTCAGATTTACCAGTGAGTTTATTCTGATAATGGATGCCTGACTGAATTTTTGTGGTGGTGTCTTCCCCTTGTCAGGGCCATCCAAGTTAATAAGGAAGTTCCTGACACGGAATTGCCCCTATTGAAGCAGCCGATCGTTTTTTAGGAAGGGCCGAATAGAATAGGGAAAGTGTTTGAGGGAAAGTATTTTTCCTCTCCATGCGACATCTATTTTTATGGTCCATGAAACACAAATTGATATGGGCATGATTTACTTTAACCAGTACAGGACCGCCTAACGCAGGGATGCGTCCTGTGGGCGGTCCTGTCGGCGCGTCATCTCGTGAGAGCCGAGACTTCCTGAGAAGCGCGTCTCGGCAGTTAGGCCACAGCCTGCCAGCGATGATCCATCGCTGGCAGGCTGTAGATCTGTAGATGCGAATTATATCGCATCAAACAGCTATATCAGACGCTGTTTTGTGAACAGCATCTGATATAGCTGCTACCTGGTCCTCTGGTGGTCCCATTTGCTGGGATCGACCACCAGAGGACCAGGTAACACTGTAAAGTTGCACCAAACACTACACTAACCCCCCACCCCCGTCACCTATTAACCCCTTGATCACCCCATCTAGACCCCCTGATCACCCCCTGTCATTGATCACACCCCTTGTAAGGCTCCATTCAGACGTCCATATGTGTTTTGCGGATCCGTGGATTCACGGATCCGCGGATCCGATCCGCAGATCCTCAAAACACGGACACCGGCAATGTGCTTTCCGCATTTTGCAGATCCGCACATTGCCAGAACTATATAGAAAATGCTTTTTCTTGTCCGCAATTGCGGACAAGAATAGGACATGTTCTATATTTTTGCGAAACGGAAGTGCAGACCCGGAAGCGCGGATCCGTAATTCCGGATCCGAGCGGGACAAAGTCTGTCCCCAAAGAAATGAATGGGTCCGCAATTCCGTTCCGCAAACAGAATTTCGGACGTGTGAATGGGGCATAAGGGTCCCCTATCACCGCCAGTTAGTTAGCTACTTGTTAGGTAGCTAGCGCCCAGCCCACCGCACCGCAGTCACTGATTTTGGCACAGATTTTTTCATCCACATTGACCGATGCGAATGAAAAAATCTGTGCCGTTCATTTTTTTTTTTTTCAGCGCAGAGGCTGAACGGAAAAAAAAAAATCTCATTACCTGTATGCTCAATATAAGGAGAATCACAGATACTCCTAATGCTGGCCATACGTGTAATGATTGCGGAGACCCCTCAAATGCCAGAGCAGTACAAACACCTCACATGTGACCCCATTTTAGAAAGAAGACACCCCAAGGTATTTGCTGAGGGGTATGAAATATCTGAGAGAAATATCTCTGTAAATTGACAACTTTGAATAAAAAAATGTAAAAAGTTGTCGTTTACAGCGATATTTCTCACACGCAGCATGGGTATATGTAAAAATACACCCCAAAACACATTGCCCTACATCTCCTGAGTACGGGGATACCACATGAGTGACACTTTTTTGCAGCCTGGGTGCGCAAAGGGGCCCTAAAACCAATGAGTACCTTTAGGATTTCACAGGCCATTTTTATGCATTTGGATTCTCACGCTTTAGGGGCCCACATGTGACCCCATTTTGGAAAGAAGACACCCCAAGGTATTCCGTGAGGGGCATGGCGAGTCCACAGAATTTTTATTTTTTGGCACAAGTTAGCGGAAATTGATATTTTTTATTTTTTTTATTTTGTTTTTTACAAAGTCTCATATTCCACTAACTTGTGACAAAATTTTTTTTTTTACATGAACTCACCATACCCCTCACGGAATACCTTGGGGTGTCTTCTTTCCAAAATGGGGTCACATGTGGGGTATTTATACTGTCCTGGCATTTTAGGGGCCCCTAAAGCGTGAGAAGAAGTCTGGAATCCAAATGCGTAAAAATGCCCTGTGAAATCCTAAAGGTACTCATTAGTTTTAGGGCCCCTTTGCGCACCCAGGCTGCAAAAATGTAGCACACATGTGGTATCGCCGTACTCAGGAGAAGTAGGGCAATGTAGTGGTGGGTGTATTTTATATATACCCATACTTTGTGTGAAAAATATCTCTGTAACGACAACTTTTAAAATTTTTTTACAAAGTTGACAATTTACAGAGATATTTCTCTACCCAACATGGGTATATGTAAAAATACACGACCAAAACACATTGCCCTACTTCTCCTGAGTACGGCGATACCACATAAGTGACACTTTTTGCAGCCTGGGTGCGAAAGGACCCAAATTCCAACGAGTACCTTTAGGTTTTACATGGCGGCTCACAATTTAGCCCCGCCCAAAATGCCAGAACAGTAAACACACCCCACAAATGACCCCATTTCGGAAAGTAGACACCCCAAGGTATTCACTGAGGGGCATAGTGAGTCCGTCTGAGATTTTTTTTTTTGCCAGAAGTTATCAGAAATTGAAACTTTTTTTTTTTCTCAGAAAGTGTCATTTTCCGCTAACTTGTGAAAAAAATGAAATGATACATGAACTCACCATGCCCCTCCGCGAATACTTTGGGGTGTCTTCTATCTAAAATGGTGTCATTTGGGGGTATTTATACTATCCTGACATTCTAGCACCTGAAGAAACATGACAGGCGCTCAGAAAGTCAGAGCTGCTTCAAAATGCCGAAATTCACTTTTTGCACCATAGTTTGTAAACGCTATAACTTTTACCCAAACCAAGAAAAATACACTTATTGGACTTTTTTTTATCAAAGACATGTAGAACAATAAATTTAGAGAAAAATTTATATAGAAATGTAGTTTTTTTGAAAAATTTTACAACAGAAAGTGAAAAATGTAATTTTTTTGCAAAAATGTCGTTAAATTTGTATTAATGGCAAAAAAAGTAAAAATGTCAGCAACAATGAAATACCACCAAATGAAAGCTCTATTAGTGAGAAGAAAGGGAGGTAAAATTCATTTGGGTGGTAAGTTGCATGACGGAGCAATAAACGGTGAAAGTAGTGTAGTGCGGAATTGTAAAAAGTGGCCTGGTCATTAAGGGTGTTTAAGCTAGGGGGGCTGAAGTGGTTAATATATCATTAAATGGTCCGTTTTAAGTGGTGGTGATCTGTAAAATGGCTCAAACCATTTTGAGTGACTAATCCAAATTAAATAAAAAACATTATTGGATTTGTTGGAATTAGAATTTTTTGGGAAATTCGAGATGAATTTGAATATTTTAGAATCGATTCACCCATCTCTACATAGCGGCCGAATGCCATTCATTGAAGTGGTGTCTCTATAGATGATACTGGTGTCAAGTGGCAATACAGCAAGGGGCAATTAGCCACCCTGTCATGTGATGCATTGTCCTTGATGTAATGGTGGTTGCTTACCCCCGATGTTCCCCTGCTCACCACCGTTGTCCCCGGCTCTGTGCTTCTGCAAGCGTCTTCCCTAGCTGCCTCTGTCATTGTCCACGTCTGTCTGAATTGGGGGGCAGGTGGCATTGGTGATCAGCTGCTGGTGTCTTCCCATTCACCGCAACAGTCCTGGGCTCTGTCCTTACAGACACCGTCCTTCCTGGAATCAGCTCCACGGTTTCCTTCTGGCCATGGACACAGCATGCCTTCCAGCCTGTTCCCTGTAGCACCTTGTTAAGGGCTGACACACATCACTTCCTATGATTTAATGGTTTTGCATATGTGACCTGTGTGACCAATCCCCACCATCCTACACCTATTTTATAGTGATGAGCGGCTGGTGCCATATTCGATTTCGATGAAATTCGCGAATATTCGATGGAATATTCATTTCATATTTGTCGAAATCGAATATTCGTCATTATTCTAGTTATCGCGATTAATATGCGATTTAAATAATCGCCGTATTGCGATTGTAACTTAAGGCTATTTTCCTATTGGTTTGATATCTAGAATTAGCGAAGATGACGAATGTATTCGTCATATTCCTCAAAACGAAGATAACAAAGTATTCTCCATCTTCGTTTTAGCTACCTATTCCTCAACTTCGCTAATTCTAGCAATCAAATAGGAAGGTTGACGATAGAGACAGCTGTGTTTAATTCGCTATGCGATTATATTATTATTGTCAAATATTATAATTATTCTATTTATTTAAAAAAAGCAAATTAATATAATCACATAGCAAATTAAACTTGAATTAATCGCATTGCGATTTCAACTTGGACCTGGTTTATTATGGTTGGCATGGTAAAAATAGCGAATATGACGAATGTATTCGTCATATTCCTCAAAACGAAGATAACAAAGTATTCTTCATCTTCGTTTTTGCTCCATATTCGTCAACCTCGCTAATTCTAGCAATCAAATGGGAAGGTTGACTATAGAGACAGCTGTGTTTAATTCGCTATGCGATTATATTACTTAGCTTTTTTTTTATTTTTTTTTATTATCAAGTATTATAATTATTCTTGTTATTTAAAAAAAAGCAAAGTTATATAATCGCATAGCGAATTAAACTACAGCTGTCTCTATAGTCAACCTTCCTATTTGATTGCTAGAATTAGCGAGGTTGACGATAGGTTGCTAAAACGAAAATGGAGAATACTTTGTTATCTTAGTTTTGAGGAATATGACGAATACATTCGTCATATTCATACTTTCTAAGCCAACCATAGTAAACTCAGGTCTAAGTTGAAATCGCAATGCGATTAATATAACTTGAATTAATCGCATTGCGATTTCAACTTAGACCTGGTTTACTATGGTTGGCTTGGTAGAAGACGATAACGAATGTATTATGTAGAACTAATTTTTGGAAGTGGGAAAGAAAAAAATATAACAATAAAAACAAAACAAAAAAAAACTAATATTCGGAATAGCGAATATATAGCGCTATATTTGCAAATTAGCGAAGTGCCGATATTCGCTAAAAAAATTCGCTATTCGAATATTCGCGCTCAACACTACTATTTTAGTGGTCCAACCCACTTCCCAGGTGCCTGAGCATTAAAGGTCCTTGTGTCCTGTAAAGATTTCTGTTGTTTGTGCCTGTGTTCCTGCATTCCTGACCCGTGCTTGGATTCTGGACTTCCCTTCCGTATCTGTCCTACCTCGTCTCTCCTGTTGCTGTCCCGGATTACCTGACCTGTACCTAAGCCGCCTGCCCTGACCCATTGCTTGTACGACTTCGCCGCAACCTCATCCTTTGGTCCTGCACACGACTCGGCCTGTTGACAATGACTGTATGTCTGGTACCCCCTGGTCTGCCTGGACCAGCTGCTTTGTGTGCCAATCCTCCTCAAGAGGTAGTGACCTGGTGTTTCCCTTGGGAAAGTCTATCCCCACCATTAGGGGTATTGTGAAGAACAAGAGGTTCAGTTAGACAACTCCCTTAGAGGAGGTTGGTCACGTGGTATAGTGGGTTCACAGCTACTGGTTCCTGACACTTGGCAGGGTCACATTGGGGAATACAAAGCGAGTATCAGTAAATTAGGAATCTGATAACAAGGTAGCAGCATGAAAATAGTACTGGTGGTATAAAATATTAGGAAAACATGGCTGCTTTCTTCTACAAACAGTGCCACCTTTGTCTCATGGGATGTGTCTGGTATTGCAGCTCAGCTGCATTGAAGTAAATGGGCTAAAGTGCAACTCCACACCACCTGTGGGCAAGTGTGGCGCTGTTTTTATAAGAAAGCAGCCATGTTTTCTTAATTTTGTACAACTCCTTTAGGATGAGTGCATATGTTTGTTTTTTTGCAGTAAAAACAGTTAAAAGTTTATGGGGAACGTGAAATGTAGGACATGCATACATGTTTTTTGCTACAGTGGAACCAACTTTGAATTTTAAAAGGATCTTCTACAGGGCTGGTCCTGTCAAAGGAGAGGCCAATATGTAGAAGATATAAGGAAATTAAAAATTTGTTACAGAAAATCAGGAAAGGTTCACTGCATATAATGTGGCTGCCTCTTTAAAGGGAATGTGTCTCTATATTTATATATTTTTTTTTTCTAAAAGTTAAAACCAGATAGCAACACATCTCCTTTTTTCTAATCTGTTTTTATTTTTTCATTCGTTTTTTTTTATTCTATTTTCTGAACATGATTATGGGGGCGGCCATCATGCCTGAGCTGTTCCTAACATGCTTTTAGAAAGCATTAAAAAAATTGTTTTCTAGGCATGACCTGTGCAGAGGACATTGTACAAGGAAAGAATAGATAATCTCTGACAATCACCTATTGTGAATGAAGGATCCTGTGTTATCTATACAAAGAGGTGATATCTATCATTCTAATCCTGCCGGTAATGATAAGGAGATAACTGCAGTAGAGTGATCTGTACAGAGCAAGAAGTGGCGTCTATTATTAGGCTTAGTGGCCAGTGCTAAAACTGCAGGATTTTATGTTTTTTGTTTAAGTATAGATATTGATATGGAGAATTAAAAAAAAATCATCAAAAATTCTTTAATATGTTTAACATAAAAACGTGATTAAACAATAGGTAATTGTGTGATGACACATTCCTTTTAATGTTGATTTCCCAGTGTTTCCAACCAGCAGATACATATTCTATAAACTATAAGTTAGGGTATATACAGCGTATCTGACATTTGAATATATTAGCACTTTTCCACGTTGGTTGTTAGTAATAACCTGGCATGTTATACATAAAAATCTGTAATTCATTATAGACATATATAAAACATATGTTGTAGGCCAAGCTAGTATTTTCTATTTTTGGAAAGCAGCGCACTGGGTAGCACAGTCTGGGAACGCGTAATGTTACCCTACACCGCGGTGCCCTGAGAAATTACTCACTATTCAGTAACAGACTATGTCATGGACAGGGCACGTAGCATGTGATGATACGGTAGGTTTTTCTTTACATTCTTGCTGCTGCTCCAATCAGACGACCCTGCTGCTTCAAATATTGGCTCAATCCCAAAACCAGCAGCTGTAGCCATACTGTCCACAGTCTACCATGCAACGTTAGAAACCAGTAAAAACATGACACCTGTAATGAGAAGCATAGTGTTCATCTACAGGGAGTGCAGAATTATTAGGCAAGTTGTATTTTTGAGGATTCATTTTATTATTGAACAACAACCATGTTCTCAATGAACCCCAAAAACTCATTAATATCAAAGCTGAATATTTTTGGAAGTAGTTTTTAGTTTGTTTTTAGTTTTAGCTATTTTAGGGGGATATCTGTGTGTGCAGGGGACTATTACTGTGCATAATTATTAGGCAACTTAACAAAAAACAAATATATACACATTTCAATTATTTATTTTTTACTAGTGAAACCAATATAACATCTCAACATTCACAAATATACATTTCTGACATTCAAAAACAAAACAAAAGCAAATCAGTGACCAATATAGCCACCTTTCTTTGCAAGGACACTGAAAAGCCTGCCATCCATGGATTCTGTCAGTGTTTTGATCTGTTCACCATCAACATTGCGTGCAGCAGCAACCACAGCCTCCCAGACACTGTTCAGAGAGGTGTACTGTTTTCCCTCCTTGTAAATCTCACATTTGATGATGGACCACAGGTTCTCAATGGGGTTCAGATCAGGTGAACAAGGAGGCCATGTCATTAGATTTTCTTCTTTTATACCCTTTCTTGCCAGCTACGCTGTGGGAGTACTTGGACGCGTGTGATGGAGCATTGTCCTGCATGAAAATCATGTTTTTCTTGAAGGATGCAGACTTCTTCCTGTACCACTGCTTGAAGAAGGTGTCTTCCAGAAACTGGCAGTAGGACTGGGAGTTGAGCTTGACTCCATCCTCAACCCGAAAAGGCCCCACAAGCTCATCTTTGATGATACCAGCCCGAACCAGTACTCCACCTCCACCTTGCTGGCGTCTGAGTCGGACTGGGGCTCTCTGCCCTTTACCAATCCAGCCACGGGCCCATCCATCTGGCCCATCAAGACTCGCTCTCATTTCATCAGTCCATAAAACCTTAGAAAAATCAGTCTTGAGATATTTCTTGGCCCAGTCTTGACGTTTCAGCTTGTGTGTCTTGTTCAGTGGTGGTCGTCTTTCAGCCTTTCTTACCTTGGCCATGTCTCTGAGTATTGCACACCTTGTGGTTTTGGGCACTCCAGTGATGTTGCAGCTCTGAAATATGGCCAAACTGGTGGCAAGTGGCATCTTGGCAGCTGCACGCTTCACTTTTCTCAGTTCATGGGCAGTTATTTTGCGCCTTGGTTTTTCCACACGCTTCTTGCGACCCTGTTGACTATTTTGAATGAAACGCTTGATTGTTCGATGATCACGCTTCAGAAGCTTTGCAATTTTAAGAGTGCTGCATCCCTCTGCAAGATATCTCACTATTTTTGACTTTTCTGAGCCTGTCAAGTCCTTCTTTTGACCCATTTTGCCAAAGGAAAGGAAGTTGCCTAATAATTATGCACACCTGATATAGGGTGTTGATGTCATTAGACCACACCTCTTCTCATTACAGAGATGCACATCACCTAATATGCTTAATTGGTAGTAGGCTTTCGAGCCTATACAGCTTGGAGTAAGACAACATGCATAAAGAGGATGATGTGGTCAAAATACTAATTTGCCTAATAATTCTGCACTCCCTGTATATATGTACAATGGTGTTAATAGGATCCCAGCAGGTAGATATTACTCATACCAGTGACCTACTGGACTCTGAATAACTAATGATCGGCATCCCAGATATGATGCAACAGGATAGAAATGACCGTCCCTGCCAAGCACAAGCATACTGATCCTAAATAAGGGTATTATAAGCACCCGTCGATCAGAGCTGAGGTGGAGCATGGCATCGTAGTGATCTAAGAATCTCAGTGGAAAAGGAATGTAATATTTATTCCAGGGCAGGTTGAGCAAAGTATATGTTATTTACATGTGCGGTAGAGCTGAAGGATGTCTATTGTTCCCTGTAAGCAGCCACCACAGGTTGACATGAGGCTGATTGTACCGCCACAATCGCTACTTCATGTCACATCTGTCCAGTATTGAAACCATCGACAAACATTTACGTGTGGATGCCAATAGCAGCTTTTTAAAAACCAAAGTACATCCCCTTTAACCACTAGAGATCTTACTAGGCATGTAATGTACTGTACATTTAAAGGGGCTATCCAATCCCTATAATGTCTCCCTTAATGCCCGGGCACCTCATACAGGTTATATTTACCCTGCTTCCCGGCACTTGCATCTCTCCTCATGCCCGCGCGGCCTCTGCTGCTTCTCCTCGTTGCGTGGATCAAGACATCCGGCGACAGAGGACGAGGGTGGAGTGGTTGCAGCCAATAGCAGGTCGCGACAGGGATGAGCCTCTTCAGCATCACAGGTGGCGCTACGGAGGCTTGTCCCTGTCATGGCCTGTTATTTGATCTGCATGACGGTGAGGATGCAGCAGCGGTCATGCAGGGATCAGGAGCAATGAGGGAGCTGGGGAGCAGATAAGTATAACCTGTATGAAGGCATTAGTGGTTGGATGACTCTTTTAAGGGCTATGAACACTTTCAGGGACAATTTTTTTATGATTGCATTTTACTCATTGTGGGCTAAAAATCTGTTTTTTAACCGGTCAATTTTTTTTTACATTTTCAACTGTGTTTGTTCTACAGGATTAAGTTTCTGGCCTTCTGCAGAGTATCTTGCTTTCAGTATTCTCATAATTTGCTCATCGCAATAACTTCGGCTCATCTGAGCCAATACATTCTAATACTGTACGGAGCTCCTGCTCCATACAGTACTGCAACAAAGTTTCATGCAAATCGACTTTGGATGTTTCATCCGAAGTCGTTTCGCTCATCCCTGGTCGCAATGTCAAATGGAGATCCAGAACTTCTGGGCTGTTTAGAAGACCTGACCTGCCAGCCAATTATCGACAAGGAACCATTCCTTCCCAATAACTGCCTGCTTATTAGTGGAGGTAAAAAGCTGCATTTACTTGCAGTGATTACCTCCACTGTATGAGGACGAGTGATCACTACTGTCATCACTCGTCCTCATACAAATTTATTGTGGTTTAACACATGCCCAGAAACGATGAATTAATTTGCTGCACGAAAGATCATTGTGATCGGCAGCACATTTATACAGGCCTGTTCAATCCCAATGATAGACCCACAAATCGGGCCATGTAGTAAATGCAGCTCAAGTGAACAGAAGGACAGATGCAAAGTCAAAAAACGAATTTTAAAGAAGGATCAGAAATCTGATATATTTGAGATATTACATGAACTGAGTATATCAGCCTTATTTACCGAGGCACACTTATAGAGAGTTTGAGAAAAAAATAGAAAAAAAATAAATCAATGAACAACACACATTTAGAAGTGGATAATTATAAATTGCAAACTTTAGATGCTTATTATACAATACTGAAATTTTGAAAACTAACTATATTTTATAATATTATATATAAATAATATAAAATGCCAACCATTAGGTCATGTTCAGACGTGTGCATTTTAGAGCACTCTGCAAATCATCAACAAAATCAGCAATGGGAGAATTTTGCAATGTCTGAACCCACTTCTAGGCTTTATGCACATGTCAGAGCTGCAAGGACTGTGCATCCACATGGTGCTCCCTGTCAGAGATACACAGAGAGCACCTGGAGGCAACTGTAATGCTTGGCAGGCTCATCTTTGCTGATGTCCAGCATCCTGCTTCAAGCTGTTGCTTTCGGTCTGGCTTGCACGTATGTATGCATCAGTTCTTGGTTATTTTAATGGCCAGTGCCCCGGCCTCTGCCTAATTATCATCTGCGCCTGAACATTAACTGCTTTGACCCTTGAACTGTCTGACTATGATTCCAACCTGCTGCTGTGGTTTGTCATTCTGGTCTCTACTTCTCATCTATATACCACCTGTTAATGGAGACTTCTCCAGGAGTAACGACCTGGGGATACTTTGCAGAATAGTCCCTACTTCCTTGACTGGGTTAAGGCTGAAGAACTCACAGTCCTCTAGGCTCTGCTCCCTGGATAATCCCCACACAGTCATATCTATTTAATCTACCAGAAAAACTGCATAAAATTGGAGGCATTTAGTAATAAGGAGGGAACTCACAGAACCAGAGTTTGTATGGCGGTATATCACAGATATGTTCATAAGGCTTAACCGTTTTACATTTGGCAAAAATAGCAAAATAAAAAAATTAAAAGGATTGATATCTATAGCCCTCCTCACAAATCATACTTAAAGGGGTTGTCTCACTTCAGTAAGTTGCATTTATCATGTAGAGAAAGTTAATACCAAGCCACTTACTAATGTATTGTTATTATCCATATTGCCTCCTTTGCTGGCTGGATTCATTTTTCCATTACATTATACACTGCTTGTTTCCATGGTTACAGACCACCCTACACTCCATCAGTGGTGGCCGTGCTTGTACGCGATAGGAAAAAGCGTCAGCCTCTCTGGTGGCCGAGACCAAGGGAGGGCACATAGGCTAATGCTTTTCTTATATTGCGCAAGTTCGACCACAACTGATGGATTGCAGGGTGGTCTGTAACCATGGAAATGAGCAGTGTATAATGTGATAAAAAAATTAATCCAGCCAGTAAAGAAAGCAATATAGTTAATGACAATATATTAGTACGTGGCTTGTATTAAGTTTCTCTACATAAATGCCACTTACTGAAGTAAGACAACCCCTTAAATTGGTAATCCATGACGTAGATACAGTAGTTCTTGGATTTCTTTGACCTGCCCCCTCTGGAGAAACACACACTGATCCTCATGGCCCTCTTTATAAAGGAATATTCTCACTGCTGGCCATATGCTGCCATGATCTGTAGACAACAGGCTCTACGTTAAGAGATATCGGGTAAACAAGATTCTCAGAGAGGGAGCTTAGGCCGGTTTCACAATTGCGTTAGACATCTCTGGCAGGTTGTTCTGGTAGGGAGAAGCCTGCCGGAGATGTCTGGAGATGCCGGATGCTACCTCATACTTGCCGGCCCCATTCACTGTAATAGAGACTGGAGGATATCTGGCTGCAACCCAGCAAACATGCCGAGAATCATCTGTCTAAAAACTGCTGTGCACATCGCTTTTCACCTAGGCGATTCTCGAGCTTATTTGCCAGGTTGCAGCCAGATCTCTGCCGGTCCCCATTATAGTGAAAGGGACAGAATGGCAATGTGGTACCTTCTGGGAATACACAGTGATCCGGCAGAGAACAGCCTACCAGATTTCAAAGCACTAGTGTGAAACTGGCTTTAATAGGGTATTCCAACTCTTTGATTTTGATGAAGTAAATACCCAACCATGGAGGTCTGACACCTGGCACCAACACCAATCAGCTAAGCAGTGGATGGGGCCGGAAGCAGAGTACTTAGTCCACTTTGTTGTGGCTGTGTTGGCATACTGCAGCTCAGCTCCCATTCAAGTGACCACTACATAGTGGATGAAGCCTTCTGCTTCCGGCTCTGTCCACTGCTTAGTTTCTGGCTGACAAAAATAGCAGATCATTGAGGGTGCCAGGTATCCAACCCCTACCAATCTAATATTGATAACCTACAGTATCTGGAGGAGATCAACATCAAAAAGCTGAAGTACCCCATTCAAATTAAATTTAATCTCCTAGTTATTCACTCATAACACAATCCGATGTATTACTATTCTTTGCATTTGCGTTCCAAGAAAGCTAAGAAGGTAGATATGGTTTTGGCCCATCAAAAGTGACAAGACCTTCACCACAGCTGAATCCATAACCGTTTTCCAATGGTAAAGCAAACAGCAAGAAAGCAGATTGGTTACTGTTTGCATGGAGGTGCCCTTAAGGAAGCTGGCATTATATATTTTTCTCATTTGAACCCAAACAACTTCCTCTGTGCTTGCCCTGTAAACGTATGTATATTTATACCCCGCACTTATTTACTACCCAAACGTGTGAAGCATTTACAAAGCCAGTTGTTTACAATTATATCAATGTCATTTATAGTTTAGGAGACACGGGTCTTACACTGTAATCCTCCAGAGACTTCGAGAGAACGAATATAGAACGTGGTAGGAATTATTCTCTCCCCAACTTTATGGTTAAGCTATGAAATCAAATAAAACACCCTGTCTCAAGTTAGCCACGCCAGTTTCCCTATTTATCGAATACCGTTTCTGATATAAGTTCTTTTCCAGCATCCTTTAGTCATTGAAGTGTCAGTAGAAAAATCTAGTGCAAGACCAACAGACAGCTGTCATACTGGTACAGATAGAATGACTCGCATTGCTGAGCCCTTTAGTCATTGCCAACGAAATGGTCATCTCACATTTCATACCAAGGGGGATATGAAATGTAGTTAGTGTATGGCGTTTTTTTAAATCATAAGGCCCATTGCTACACTTACCCTCCCCTCACATGACACAAGATCTGGCTAGTTAGCATGTCTGGAATGAGTGAGCACCTATCTCCGTGTCTGAGCAAGGTCCATAGATGTTGGTTCCCAGGTTGGAACATTACCTCATCCAACCTTGCCAGAGACAGGGTATATAATGCAAGGCAGCACTGAACCTGGAGAACAGGGAGCTAGCTTGTCTTCAATAAGGTTAACATCAGGAAAGGACATTTGAAGACTTTACAGAAGGCAAAATGTTGATGAAAGTAGAAGATCTGGTATGTTTCTCTCCATTCTTTTATTAGATATCACCATATATTATTTAAAACCATGTAATTATTAATCAATTTTATAATCTGATCTAACCACAATTAATTTAGACAAAAACAATGTAACCTACGATATGTTTATCAATCATATTCACATTTTAATTTTGTGAATGTGTATCAAAAAATAAAACAACCTACAGTAATTATTAAAAAATGTGTAAAGTGTACAGTCGATATTGTAACTGTAAGTCATGGCCATAGATTAATTGTCTTGGTGACCAGGACCATAACCAATGGTGCATTATCTGTGCAAAATTTGGATTACATAAATAACATCAATTTCTAAACTGTATTAAGTTGGGGGTCTTGAGATGATCTTTACTCAACATGAACACATGTACTTTGATAAGGAAGTGATGAACGTGGATCAATATTATACATAGACTATTAAATGGTAACTTTAAAAGATATGTTGCGATAAAATGGGAAATTAATCTTTGAAATTGTATTAAAACTTCCTGATTTTGATGAGTAGTATATAGCTGCTTATGTCTGAATGTTATTTTTCCTTTTCCGAATATTTCATTAAGTTAAGGTTACTTTCACACTTGCGGCAGAGTGATCCGGCAAGCAGTTCCATCTTCGGAACTGCCTGCCGGCCCCGTCGATCTGGATGTAAACTGAATGCATTTGTAGATGGATCCGTCTCACGAATGCATTGCAATAACGGATCCGTCTCTCCGCTTGTCATGCGGATAGACGGATCCATCTTGTATTTTTATTTTTTATTTTAAAGGTCTGCGCATGCACAGACTGGAAGGACGGATCCATCATTCATGTATTTCTAATGCCGGATCCGGCACTAATCCATTTCAATGTAAATTAATGCCGGATCCGGCATTTCGGCAACTGATCTGACATTTTGGAGGAAGATAATAACGCAGCATGCTGCAGTATTATCTCCGTCCAAAACACCGTTCAGTGACTGAACTGAAGACATCCTGATGCATCCTGAACGGATTTCTCTCCATTCAGAATGCATTAGGATAAAACTGATCAGTTCTTTTCTGGTATTGAGCCCCGACGACTGAATTAAATGCCGGAAAAGAAAAACTCTAGTGTGAAAGTACTCTTAGTTATGTTTTATTCTTCATTTAACAAGCTGTCCTATTTTTGAGTTGAGTAAAATATGAGACATGATCAAGACATCTTAGTATTTCTAGTAAGGAAGTAAGTATATTAAAGCATTTCTCAACAGGTGACTGGAAAGAAAAGCACAAACAAAGACACTGGAGATTTTGTGTCTGGAGAACATGGAGAATATGAAACTTCTGTAACCTTAGAAAAGCAAGATGACTTGAGGACAACTTCCAAATCATTGATTGATCAAGAAGAGGAGGAACAAGCAAGACAGAAACAGCTTAAAGCTGAGGTAATGATCTAACACTAGATTCTTTTAATGCATTCTCCTTAGTATCTGTAGACACTTAAGAAATAGATGTTACCTTCTTTACTGACATCAAATGTGATGTTAATTTATTGTGCTACAGCAAGTGTATGTCTATGGAAAACTGGCAATGATGGACTGTCGTCTAATCAGCTACTAGTGGTCCTGCTTGGACTTGAATGTAAGGCTGGGTTCCTATATTCAGGTTTATTGATGCAGTTTTTGAAGACAAAGTCCGGAATGGATCATACTGAAGACACAGATGAAATAGCGGGGCTTCTCATCTTTTTGAATCCACGCATGGCTTTGTCTTCAAAAACTGCATTAAAAAGCTGACCATGGAATCCCAGCCTTAAGAGGATGTTACATAGCCCTCTTATTACTACGACAACTCTCAGCCAGAATTCTTCCTAGTCAAGCAACATCTCAAAGTTGAAATTTTATTCTATGTGGATCACATCAACGTTGACCAATCAGTGCTTATACATAATCTGGTTTGACATCTATAGACAAGCCTATTGTTAGTACTTGAATGGACCAAACCAATCCCGGTTGCATGTAGCAGCACAAAATAATATACAATATGGCATACAGTTCTCACTTCTGAAAAATAATTTTGTTTTTCTAAAGAGTAGTTCATGCCAGATAAAGTTGATCTTCTGCTTTGCATTCAGATCATTAAGAAGAAACTAGATGAACGCCCAAAGCTTGATAGCTTGGAAGATCTGCAAGCTATAATAAAGCTGAGAAAACGAAAAAGATGCAAAAAAGTAAGAGTGCCGGTGATGAAGGAACCAGAACCAGAACCAGTGGTAAGTGTGTGACGTTGATAGAAGAACCATATACAAAATATATCAACCTGACACTAGAGAAGTAATGTTAAAATGACATCTCTTGTTCAGATTGAACATGTGGATGAAGAGACATTCTTCAAAGCTGGCCTGGAAAACAAGCTGCTTGTAGTGGAGAAATACTTGGCTGATGGTGGTAATCCAAATGCCTGTGATGAGGTATTGTGCTTGTTTTCTCTTTTTTTTTTAAACTAAATACAGTTTTGAAATAGAATCTGACAAGTCACAGCATCCCGGTTGGCACCGAGTTACAATTGACATCATGCTTGGCATGCCGGAGATCAGTCCAGCTTCATGAAAGTTGCAGTTCAGCAACAGCTGAAGTACAGATGGTGGCTGGGCATTATATCAAGACACCAACAGGAATACTAATTGTACATACCTAAATATTACAATATGCACATACTATGATTTTAATAATGTATGCTCTTTATTTAGGAAATAAGTTAATGAGTATATCAGGGTAATACATATCTTTGTATATGCTATTTGTGTGTTCTCAACAATTTCTTGCAGTAGCTATGGAAATATGTGCATGGATCCCACTACTGTTTAATAGTTAGGGATGCTGGTAGGGCCTGTGCCCCAGGAGCTAGGTATCAGGAGGTACATTAACAAGCCAGCCAGCTCAGGCCAGAGTATTTAGATAATGGGCTAGGACTGACACTTCTAAAATCCACCTTGACAGATTCATGTTCAAGCAGATTATCTCTGGAGTACTCTATCCTACTATCTACTGACCGACATATGCAGCAAGGCTCAGTCTTCCTCCATGTGCGACTGTACGAAGCCTCAAATCCATATGAATCCAACCAAAAAATAATAATCTACGTATGTCTCTGTATTCACTGGAGGCATATGGAGGTTTAGTATTGCCCATTGGACTTCAGTGGTTCTATAGGAGCTTGCATAGAGCCGTAATACAGGTGTGTGCATCAATTTTGGTGATCCTCGTCACTGTGGAGTGATAAGTAGGTCAGGTTTTCAGATTAGAACACCTTTAACTCTCATTTTTATGTGACTTCTTAAAAAGTGACAAAAAAGTCGCATCTTCAAACCAAGCAACCTCCTGCGGTACATTTACAGGCATGGTTGCACTCCACATTGCAAATATATTATTACTGTACACCATTTGATACATTTGGTACAACCTCACAAAGCAAAGACAGACTTAAAACTGACACCAAAACCACCGCAAATAGCAAATTGCCCCTGTATGTTTATTCTGTGCAACATAAATAGTCCTAAGTGGTAATTATTCCCCTGATATGGAAATGATAAATCAGTAGCAGATGAGGAAGAATGTTCACAGTTGTAACAATGTTTTTCCTATGCTCTCCACAGTACAGGCGCACGGCCCTGCACAGAGCATGCTCAGAAGGACACCTTGCCATTGTCGAGAAGCTAATTGAAGCTGGAGCAGATCTTGAATTCCGCGACATGGTATGTGGATTTTTCCAGTACGCACAATGAAAAGGAATCACAACAGAGGGACTAGAGTAAGGCTGGAGATTTCACTGGAAGTAATCACTCTAGCGACACAAAGCCGCTCAATTTTACAAAAAGCAAAGCAGCAGACAATGGACAGTTACTTCTGTGACCTCCTGCCAGGAAAGGCTATTAAGTGCCACATCCCTTGCCCTGCAATTATCTAGAGAAAGAACAAAATTATGATCCCATTTAGTCACGAAAAGATCAAATTAGAAATTAATTTAATGCTACTTCAGTGTGGAAAATGTAACCTGGGTAGCATTTATTTCCCTGCTCTGGCAGAAAAAAGACATTGAATAATCAAAAAAATATATATAAAAATAGGAGAGAAAAAAAACCAGCAACAGCGCTACCTAGAGGCTTGTAGATGTCAAACATAATCTACTTGTCCTATGGTTCAGTTTTAGTCAAGCCTATTCGTGGGTCCAAGAAAAGTGGGATTAGATGGAAGGATGGCTCAGTAGGTGGGTCACATTCAACCAAAGTGAAATCAGGTTTGTACATCCAACCAGAAAGGGCAAAAAATAATAAATGCAAACCACAAAGCAAAATCTATCATTTTGGTTATTATGCAGTCATTTATTTTCAGACCAGCGTGAGATACAGTATAACAAGTGACTTATCTCTTGGGTTTAACATGTACAGACAGGGCGCTCGGAGGGAAATGCACAGGGGATTTTATAACTTGGGGCAAAGAGCGATATGTTTCTCATCCATGAAACATTATTTCTGCATATAGAAACTAGGGTAATATCACTTTGCATTAACCCTTTGTTCTTTAATATTTTCAATACCTGATAAATTGTGTTACTTGAAGGGGTTGTCTCACTTCGGCAAATGGCATTTATCCTATAGACAAAGTTAATACCAGGCACTTACTAATGTATTGTGATTGTCCATATCGCCTCCTTGGCTGGCTTGATCCATTTTTCCATCACATTATACACGGCTCATTTCCAGGGGTTATGACCACCTCTGCAGCGCAGATGCAAGGTGGTCGGGATGGGAGCTGCTGCGCATGCGTGCCTAGGCGCTCTCCCAGCCGCTAGAGAGGCCGGCGCCTTTTTCTATAGTGTGCAAGCACAACCACTGGTGGATTGAAGGGTGGTCATAACTCCCCAAATGTGATGGAAAAATAAATCAAGCCAGCAAAGGAGGCAATATGGACAATGACAATACATTAGTAAGTGCCTTGTGTTAACTTTCTCTACATAATAAATGCCAATTGCTGAAATGAAACAACTCTTTTAACTGTGTAACCCGTGGTAGTTTGTAAAGAAAGAAGTAAAGGTGGGTCATACACATTCAATAGCTGTTGACTGAACAATTGTTCAGCCAACACCTATCTGTCAGGACTCCCTCATACACGTGTACGTTCAGCTAGGCTGAATGTGTATTAAATGGAGTGAGGGGAGAAACTGGAGCACTGGCGGCAGCTTCTCCTGGGAGAACAAAAGATCAGGTGAAAATATTAATTTCACTGAATCCTTCTGTCCCCCGACATCACCTGTTAAAGTCCTGGAGAACCCGCGTCAACAATACATGGACAAGATAGAGACATCCCAGCATTTGTCGTTAGGTCTATGAATTCTATGCGTGCATGCAAATTTAAGCCTCTATGCACATGTCCCATGATATAATTTGGTTCCTTCACAGCTTGAATCCACAGCAATTCATTGGACCTGCCGTGGTGGAAGTGTTGATGTTTTAAAATTACTGCTTAATAAAGGTGCAAAAATCAACGCCAAAGACAAGGTATGTTAGCCATGGAATGGCATGCTAACCCATCTGCCCCAAAGGTTTGCCTTTATTTCTGACTAACATATGAGATCCAAATTGTGAAGTCCAAGAGCACTGGAAAAAGTTGGAAGTTCTTATGATTTACGTGCATAGAAATCAGGAACTGCTCTGTTATATTACGTTTGTAGGGTTCTGTACCAAAGCTGATCTTTGGTGCCAAGGGCCAGAAGAAGTAAACCTCATCCCCAAATTCCCTAGGCTATGTTGACTCAGTTAGGAGCCTGCATTGCAGATTCTGTCAATTCTTACAGAAAAACTAGCAATATTTTTTTCCAGCAAGACGACAGACAACTAGGTGGAACCCTGTGGCCCCCATTAAAAGTAGATAGGGTGCATTGGTTGCGACAGAAACCATAGAACAGATGTGACCAGAACATTGTAATCTAGAAAAGTACTATTTCTAAGGTAAAGAGAGTAAATGATGCAACAAGAGTGGTAGGTTACCAAATAGAGGTGCACCAACAGATAGAAACACCCAATCTAAAAGTGATAACATGAAAAGTAAGAGAAGTAGGGCACTCTCTAAATATTTGGAACCAGTTCAAAACTTTATTAAAAGAAAATCTATATAAAATTATCCAAAAATGGTGGCAGGTAATGGGTAATAAATAATGTACGTGATCCTTAAAAAAGGAAGTATAAATATCAATGAGCTAATAATGGTAATAGCGGCTGTGAATAATTAATTGTCCATAAAATATTAGCTGTCAATAAATTCATCCATGCCAGTGATTGTTAAAAATTGATAAAGAAAGTAGCCAATAATGTCCTTATTCTAAATAGGAAAAGTATAAAAGTGTAGATGGCACTCAAATATCTGGGTCAAATTGAATAATATCCACTTCTATATTAGAAATAAATTTAATATATTCAGTTGCAAAAATAATAACAAAACAATGTGGATCCACACATCACACAAAAATAAAGTAAAAGCAGTATTAAGAACAATATTAAGAACAATCTTAAAACCACCTGATCTGTGTAATTATAGCTATAGATACACGAGGTCCTCAAATCTCTATATAGTTCATATAATGTTTGGAGGTAGATTATTTCAGAGATGAATAAATAAATAAATAGATAAGTAAATAAATAATGAATTCATGTGCTGAGGGTCCGATATTTTCTGAGTCTCATATAGTCCATGCATTCAATATTAGTAGTAATATTGATCAGATACTACCCCAAATTATAGTCAATTCTCAGAGGGTCTCCGTTGTAGCCTGTGAGGGTAATTGTGAGCGTAATACACCGCCCTAGGATAACATCTATTGTTCCAATCAGATCTTAGTGAGCTCAATAGCATGTGCTTATAAGGTGTAAAAGTATATTACTGTTGCCGCTCGGCTACTTTACCGATCTTCAATACTGATAGTATCTTCGGCACTGTATGTGCCGCTGTGCGAGCTCTGCTGCTTACAAGCTCCGACACGTATTCTCTCTGCGGTGATCACCGCAGAGAGAATACGTGTCGGAGCTTGTAAGTAGCAGAGCCCGCACAGCGGCACATACAGTGCCGAAGATACTATCAGTATTGAAGATCGGTAAAGTAGCCGAAGCGGCAACAGTAATATACTTTTACACCTTATAAGCACATGCTATTGAGCTCACTAAGATCTGATTGGAACAATAGATGTTATCCTAGGGCGGTGTATTACGCTCACAATTACCCTCACAGGCTACAACGGAGACCCTCTGAGAATTGACTATAATTTGGGGTAGTATCTGATCAATATTACTACTAATATTGAATGCATGGACTATATGAGACTCAGAAAATATCGGACCCTCAGCACATGAATTCATTATTTATTTACTTATCTATTTATTTATTTATTCATCTCTGAAATAATCTACCTCCAAACATTATATGAACTATATAGAGATTTGAGGACCTCGTGTATCTATAGCTATAATTACACAG
The DNA here is from genome assembly GCA_033119425.1 of Bufotes viridis. NCBI lineage: Eukaryota > Metazoa > Chordata > Amphibia > Anura > Bufonidae > Bufotes > Bufotes viridis. Next base: position 55,368,027 of record CM065594.1, read on the forward strand.
ATCAGGTGGTTTTAAGATTGTTCTTAATATTGTTCTTAATACTGCTTTTACTTTATTTTTGTGTGATGTGTGGATCCACATTGTTTTGTTATTATTTTTGCAACTGAATATATTAAATTTATTTCTAATATAGAAGTGGATATTATTCAATTTGACCCAGATATTTGAGTGCCATCTACACTTTTATACTTTTCCTGTTTTACGAATTACATCTGGACCAGGGTGTAGTCCAGGGTAGAGTGAGCACCAATTTTTCGTGTCTATTGGAAGGGTGAGCCGGTTAAACCCATTTTCTTATTCTAAATACATCTGGTAATACAGTTTGTTTGCCTACTTTGCTTGCTTACCGTATTTTTCGCATTATAAGACGCACTTTCCTTCCACCAAAAGTGGGGGGAAAGTGGCCGTGCATCTTATAAAGCGAATAGAGCAGTATTACATGGCCAGCACATCGCAGGCAGTATAGGGGCACTATCAGGGCAGTAGCGGAGCCTGGCGCAGTCACTAAACTTTATTACGCTGGGCCCTGGTCAGAGCAGCCATCACATACAAAGGGTATGCAGCAGCCTCTAGCAGTGCTGCTTTGCAAAACTAGCTGTAATCGCCTCTCTGCAGTACTCACTATGCACGCAGCGGGCAGGCCGGCAGCGAACGTCACTCACTCATTCACACCCACTTCAATAATGGCCAGGACGGGAGCTTCTGCTGGGAATGAATTTTTAAACGGACTGCCCATGGATGGAGTCTATTTGAAATTCATTTTTCCTGCAGACCCATTCATTTTGAAAAAGTCTTGGACAAAGGTGGAACATGTGGCAATTTTCTCTGTATGGACTGACGTGTATATACCCATTGAATTTAACGTGTCAGTGCTCAATCCAGGTGCTGCCCATTGTAAACTCGGCCAGCATCCGAATGGAAAGGTCCCTTAAGAGCTCATTCAGACAGCCGTATGCTGTCCGCAAACAAACGGATTGCATTCCATTTTTTTGCTGATCCACAAACTTCAATAGGGCCATGTCCTGATTTTCACTGACAAGTATAGGACATGTTTCATTTTTTTGCTGAGCCATGCAATGGAAGAAAAGGGCCCCATAGAAGTGAATAGGACAGCATCTAATCCGCAAAAAAACTGATCCGCATTTTTGCGGACAGCATATGGCCGTCTGAATGAGCCCTTACAGTACCGTTCACATGCAGATTTGTTGTAAATATTTCTGGCACAGTCACATTTCATATGTATGGGACTTGCAGAAATCCATGCACATTCTGCAAAATCAATCCCATTCACAAGTATGAATAGGATTTTTCAGTCAAATCTTTGTGTGATACTCATCATTCTAAAATGATTTTCCTCGGCCAGATGGTGTTACAGCGGGAAATGTAGAACTCTCAAAATAACTGCTCATATGCTTTCATATTTAGCTATTTATATGTTTGCAAACTCATGTGCTATGGATATCCCGCAGCATCTATTTTTTCCCTACTGGTGCCTAGGCACAATTTGGTCATGTGTCTGTCTGCTCTTTCCCTCTCTGCAGTTGTTAAGTACTCCCCTACACGTTGCAGTGAGAACAGGACAGTATGACTGCGCAGAACATCTCATTGCATGTGAAGCCGACCTAAATGCCAAAGATCGGGTGAGAAAGCTCTCCACTTCATGTCTCACGATTGTAAACTTGGAGCTTATTTATTGAGAGCAGTGACTCAAAGCAAACAGTTGATAGTTGTTAAAGTAAGCTAGACGATTGATCCTCTTTTACATGGCCCGACGGCAGGCAATTATTGGGAACCATCAGTTCGTTCATGATGATTGCCTGCTCATTGGAGGTGAGAGCTACATTTACATGCAGCAATCACAGCTGTATGAGGACAATGGATCGCTACTGTGATTGCCCATCCCCATAGGGAATAATTGTTTCTGGGCAGCAGATGGCAAAGATGATGATTTCGATGTCTCCACCAGTGATGGAGCAAACTTTCATTCAGTGATTGGCAGAACCTTAAAAGGGTCTGCTGGTATTTTATTAAGGCTACATTCACATGACCGTGCTGTTTTGCGCAATAGCAAAACACGGATACCGGACCATGCGCGTTCTGCAATTTGTGGACCGCACATGCCACCGCTATCGTAGAAAATGCCTATTCCTGTTAGGACATGTTATATTTTTTATTTTTTTGCAGGGCCACGGAATGGAACTACGGATACAGACAGTACACGGTGTGCCGTCTGCATCTTTTGTGGCCCCAGTGAAATTAATGTGTCCGCACCTATTCTGCAAAATTGTGGAACAGATGCAAACTCCTTCATAAAGATCCTGTGAATGTAGCATAATATTGATGACCTATCCCCATTCGCCACATTATTATTTGCATTTGGCAAATTCAATCCTGAAACCCAGGCAAAGATATGCAAAGTGACTACATGAACTCTGTCTGAGTGAGAATCCCCACATCACTATTGTGTTCTATTGGGAGATCCAGCGCTTCCCTTTATTAATTCTATTCCCACCCCTCCCTAAGATGGCCATACACATTAGACAGAAGTAGGTTGAATGAAGATCTCAGGAACAATCATTATGGTGACGCAGCCATACACCTTTTAGTCCATATTAGCCTTTACAGTCATTCATACTACCCATAGAGGTGCAATGACATAGGGCGAAGGACGATCTTTCTGGGTTCATTGTGGGAACGTTCTTTAACACAGCGGAAGAGATTTAATAAGCCTTTTACGTTACAATAGTGGGGGTCAAAAAGTCACAGATTATGGTGTACACCATATTTGCTCCATAATTTGTGACTTTTGGAGCTTCTTATCACTTTTCTAAAGTTCTAAGAAAAGGAGTAGGGTTTACTGGAGGGTCAGAGCCTTCGCATCCCTCCAGATTTTCTGTAATATCGTCCAGAAACTGGTGTAAGTTATTGCTTGACCCTAGCTGGCATACATTTGAGTTTCTGGTGCACAGGAGGCACTGGGATACGGCATCTGCCTCTTAATAAATTAGGCACATCTCACTCTGGCATTCAGGAGATCAAGATTGGGGTAGGAAACACCAGTCTTGATAAATCTCCATCAGTTTATCAGTATTGTCTCGGTGACTCTTTAAACATAAGACATTTGCAATAAAATCATATAACCATTTTTTATTCTGCAGGAAGGAGACACACCAATGCATGACGGAGTGAGACTAAACCGCTACAAGATGATAAGACTCTTGATCCTGTATGGAGCCAACTTATCCATCAAAAATTGTGTAAGTTCTTCAAATCTAAATGATTTTTTAAAGTTGGACAGTGAGTGGTTCTTGCTCTAACACATGTGGTCCCTCCATGTATTGGCATTGGTGGCCATTCATTTGAATGGCTGCATGTAGTCATACATTTCCTGTAATGGCCACTGCTTGTAGGGGTCTTGGGAGCTGGACCCATGGTGATCATTAAAGACATTGGCTCACATTTAGTAATGTGAGTGCACCTAGATTGTGGTGTAAACTGCAGGTTGTGGCATCTAGTTTGCAAGTGGGGTGGCCTAATGGAAAAGAGTGTGTATTTACTTTAAAAAGACCAAGGCCTACTATGCAACATTTTGTGCCAAAACAGTGCCACAATTCTGGTCTTAAATGAAGCCACCCAATAGTTGGTATAAAGTTAGACAAACATGTAATTTGGCGTATGTCTAAATCACACCCTCGATAGCAGGGGTCAGCAACCTACGGCACTCCAGCTGTTGTGAAACTACAATTCCCAGCATGCTCCATTCATTTCTATAGGAGTTATGAGAAGAGCAGAGCAAGTGTGCATACTGGGCGTTGTAGTTTCACAACACCTGTAGTGCTGGAGGTTGCCTACCCCTGATCTATAGGATTGGTAAAACTGCCCCATTGTCTATGAGATAAGCTCTTTAAAGGGGTAATTTGATCATCAAAATTTGTCACCCAATCCCAGGGTAGTTGATAAATGTCTGATCGCTGTGGACCCCCCCAAATCACTAATACAGTTGCAGAGCCCCCAGTTCCTTCTCATGGCACGTCTGCAGAGGAGACGTCTGAATGGAGTGGTGGTCAAGCGTGCATGCTGCAGATAGCATGGAGTATGTTTTAAAATAAGGCAACTTTAAGAGCAGTATGTAGTTCCTATAGAAGACAGTCCACTGTGCGTGAACATATCATAGATACATCTTACTTACCTTTATACCTGATTTTAAACACTTGATACATTTTTATATTTTCCTGTGTAACCGCATTACTTTTCTATTGCACTGACAGGCGGGAAAGACACCGATGGAACTTGTCCTTCAGTGGCAGAATGGCACAAAAGAGATACTCAGTGGCCTCCAGGACAAGTCATACAAGGGCTCAGATATACAGAAATTCTGATAAGAGCTGCCAGACGTCATCACTCTGAGAAGGCATTTGCCAGGCACTTTCTTTATTCTTTTTTTTTTTTTTGCTACACGCTATGAGACAGGAATATTCCATATTATTTATTTGAAACTTCTTGCACTTTTCAAGTTTTATTATATGTATTAATTTATTGATGTATGTTTAGTAGTTCTGCATTACTATTGTGTTTTATACTAATTCCATGAAGGCAAAAATTCTTGTGTCTGCACTAACAAACCACAAAAAGAAGACACTTTTCTTGCCTGATTGATATAGTTCTTTTAACATATAAAGATGACGTACATATAAAAGTTATGTGTAAATGCTTCAAACGATGGCATTTACCATTTCTGTTGGACTACAAAGACATGACTTGCAGCGGGTAAAGCTGGGAAGTGTTCCTGGCTGTATGTTTAGAAATGTAACGCTTCTGCCATGGGTCAGGCCCAATTCATTTGTGGCTTCCCACCCATCGGATTTACTTAACGTATAATGGAGACAAACGTAATGTCAGTAAACAAAGGGGGCGTCATCTGTTAAGCCGTTGATCTTAAGACGTGGACAACATCTTTGTGTTGCTTTGGCTCACTCATGAAGTCTATTGAGTTTGAGTAGAAGCATCAGATGTGTCCAGAACACTGAGCTGATCGAACACAGAAAATATGTTTTTTGGTCATATTAACCCCTGTCGGTAGCTTGCAATCAAGGTTTTTGTGTCACAAGAGTCATTGTTGTGGTTCTTCATTTGGGAACAGTGTAGCAAAAGGGATACATGAAAGTATATCAGGCCTTTTTCTCCAATTTCCAAGAAGCACATTGGGTAGACCCTACGATGATGACCTATTAAATTATGTACTTGTTCTCTAAAGACACACTTTGCTGAATACACTTATGTCTAGTGCACGCCGCAGGGAATCACTTATGTTTTCCATGAATCACTCATACACCACTCCCTGGGGCCCCGCACCATGCATAAGACAGTATAGTTCTTTTGTATGGAGAGTTACTTTAACAGAAGGCCATTTACCCTTGGTTAATATTTCCCCCTATAATTGAAGAATGGGAATAGACATGGACTCTGACAGGTCTGCGTTCCCCAATGACTTTAGTGCACACAAGCAGAATGCTCTACAAGCTATTATGGCAAAGAAATGGTTTAGGACCCCCCCATCTAATGTCCTTAGCGGCATAAGGGTTCTGAGCCAGAAGTAATGATGGTCACAGTATGGTGGTCGAGACACCAGATGTCACTGGAATGAAATGCAATGCATTGCAACTGGAAAAGTTTGTACTTAGAAGGTCCTTTTGTATATTTGTATTGTAGTTTCTGTACATTTTGTATTTGATTTCCTGTATTTGACGTAATGGATGACAAAGGTCCTGACTTTCTATACTGTACCAAGTAATGGAACAAAGGGAGTCATACTGATTCTTTCTAATACAGAGTAACTTATATATCGGATTTTACAAGGTCTTATAATGAATCAAACTAGCATGGATCTCCCAGTATCACAGAGGGCCTCTGGCGCTTGGTGTGTGCTTACCTTGCACTCAGTAAGGGTCCATTCACACGTCCGTAGAATGGGTCTGAATCCGGACCCATTCATTTTCAATTGGGCCGGAAGAGTTGTGGACAGCACACAGTGTGCTGTCCGTATATGTATTTCTGTTCTGCGGCTCCCGAAAAAAATAGCGGACAAGAATAGGCATTTCTATAGGGGTGCCGGCCCAGTGTATTGCGGACTCTAAGCCTGTGATCTTGAGTAGAGATCCTGTATAGCGGTGATTGTTTGTTGGAAAGGCCAAAACTGTAATGTGTGTAATAGTATGGATGATGAGCGACAAGATGAAAGATGAATAATGTGCGCCTCCTAGTGGTGCCTACCTTGTAACATGTTGCTTTCCTGTACTATAGAACTAAGTGTTTAAAAACAGCATTAAAAGGGGTTGTGTCACTTCAGCAAATGGCATTTATCATGTAGGTAAAGTGAATACAAAGCACTTACTAATGTATTGTGATTGTCCATATTGCCTCCTTTGCTGGCTGGATTCATTTTTCCTTCACATTATTATAGACGGATCGTTTCTAAGGGTTACGGCCACCGCTGCAGCACAGATATGAGGTGATGGGGACAGGATATGATGTGCATGTGTGCCTATGTGCGCTCCCATGGTCCCAGACACCAGAGGGGTCTGTGATTTTTCCTACAGTATGCAAGCACGACCACTGATGGATTGCAGGGTGGTCATTACCCCTGGATAGGAGCAGTGTACAATGTGATGGAAAAATGAATCCAGCCAGCAAAGGAAGTAATATGGATAATCACAATATATTAGTAAGTGCCTTGTATTAACTTTCTGTACATGATAAATGCTGATGATTGCTGAAGTGAGATGACCCCTTTAAACCTAAACCTGTATTTGTGCAAAGCTACAACTCAATGTGCACTTGCTGCTTATCAGTCATTGAAAGCAGCCACTGGCCAAGCTTTTTGTGCACATATAATAAGGGCACGACATACAGAAATATATTAGAACTGCTCGATCGTCCACCCTTAAAGGGAATGTATGGGTTTAGGAAAACATGGCTGCTTTCTTTTAAAAGCAGCATCCTATGTGTCCACTGGTTTTGTCTGTGATTGCAACTCAAGCCCAACTCAGTTCAATGGCCATGTGCTGCAATACCAAGCCCAATGCACGGACAGGGAGGCTTCAGTTTTTGGAAGAATGCGGCCACGTATTTTCTAATCCTGGACAAACCTGTTACTGAAGAATTCTGACAGACGGAAGCCACAAAACAAAGTCAGTGCACAGATGGGATTTTGAATAAAGTATTTAATTGGAAATAAATCTCAACAATTCCATATTTTATGGTTTTATCAGAAAAAAATATATATTCTGTTTAGCAATAAATTTGTTAAACTGTTCTTTGCGTGAGCCTCTTTGATTCTGTCAAGCACAAGACACATTGCAGACACAGATTAGGAAACGGGCTCATCCAATCTGTCAGCTCACAGACAGTAATGGGAAAATTGATTTACCGAGTCTTTGAAGGGAATAAATGATAAAGGACAAATTATACATCTTAGGCCCCTAACAGACGAGCGTTCCTCCCGCAGCGAGTGCACAACGCAGCTCCCTGCCTGACTCCCATCGCTGCCGGGGGTCACATAGCATTATATTGATTTATGATGCTATGTAACCCTTACAGTTCTGGAATGTATTGGATAACAGGGAGGTCAGGCCGGGTGCTGCGATGCGGACTCGCTGCAAGAGGAACGCTCGTCTGCAAGGGGCCTTAATGGTGGGCAGAACGCATGCTGTACGATGGACAAACTTCACTCCTTCTTTGCTTTCTTGGACACTGGTTCTGCTGCTTCCCCTTCATCTTCTAGAGTTTGAGGTTTCTTCACAGTATGAGTGATGCCAAACGCAGTCTTTCTTGTTTCTGAAGTTTAAATCACACCATTTAAAGGATAAGGCTAAGGTACAAGGCACAATATGAAAAGGCAAACAGATCGCGGCCTTAGGACATCGTGCACAAAACTTGCTTTGTATTTTCCATTACTAGTATAATGTAGATGTATAGATAAAAGGGGGAACTCCGGGCTTTTAATACAGATCGGAGACGACGCGTGCAGTGTGCACTTGCCGTCTCACTTTTCTCTTCCTGCTCACCGGTGCTGCGGTCGCATAGACATACAGCGGAGAGCAGGAAGAGAGAAGGGAGACGGCACGAGCACACTGCGCACGCTGTCTCCTCATCCAGCTGATCGTCAGGGGTGCCAGGTGTCGGACCCCCGCCAATCTAAAATTGATGACCTATCCTGAGGATAGTGAAGAAATAGATGACAGCATCATATCCAAATGAGGGTCCCCCATTCACCGAACATCCATGAAACAATGTACAAAAAAGTGCGACGTTTCGGCTACATGGTAGCCTTTATCAAGCATAATATCAAACATTGGTACCAAACATATAAAGTGCAAATAATACCACCCCTAATCAAAGGGGACCAATAAAATTCAATTTCATATTGATGCAACACCCACTAATTTACTATTATCCAATGGGATATATCCCCTAACAATAATATACCTGCCAAAATTAGTGACAAGCGTGTTACTTCGTGGTGATAGGTGGTTACCGGGATATTCACTCCATGCACCTGATTTCATGTCGGCGTTCATTCCTTCACTACGCACTTGACAGCGCGTCATTACTACTCACCCAATCATGGGTAACGGACGTCACAATGTCATGTGACCATCCTCACACCACGTGATCAGCTGATTGACGTCACATGACTCAATCAGGTCCGCCTACACCGGAAAGCGTCTCCATATCCATGGATATCCGCTCTGCCATGTGATATAGTACAATGTACCAAAGCATCTTTAATCATCAGAGGAGCATCCCACTGATCGGTCAATATATTATGTTAGTCCATATGCTGTCAACACCTATAATAATCATATTTAGACTGTGACTCAATCGTGCCATGGTTAGTAGCCGACTTTCCATCAGCCTGCATGGGGTGAATCCCGCATCCACCGTCCGCCACCTATAAAAAAAAATACAAATAAGTGAGGTTGAAAAGCAACGTTTAAAACCAATAAACAATACCGAAGAAGCATACATATAGACCTATTCAATACCACTTACATTGAATTCTATATTTAATCCATAGGGTTGTAACGACCTCAGGGTAAATATCCATCTCCATTCCTTCTTTCTCAAGATTAATTCTCTATAACCTCCCCTCCTCAATACACCGACTACACGGAATCTCAACTGATTGATAGATTGGCCCCAATTTCGCAGCTGGTTTATCCACCATCTTTTTTCTGATGGTACTTTTAGGTTTATTGATCCTCTCTCTAATTTCCATAGTAGTCTCCCCAATGTAAACTGAATCATGTATATCACATCTCGCGATCTGCATGTATAATATCCCTTGATGTTATAAACTTGTCCAGTATAAGGGTGTGTAAAGGTGTCCCCTTTTATCATATTTCCACAGTTACAGCATCCCAAACATGGGAAATTACCCATCTTTCGTGGAGCCAGATACCATTGTTTAGCTTTCACCAATTTGTCTCGCAAATTGGTGTTTCTCTTACACGCCATAAGTGGTGGTGGTTGAAATTCCTGTACAGTTGGTAAACCCTTTTGTAAGATGTGCCATTCTTTCTTCAAAATATCAGCAATTTTACCACTGTGTGCACCAAAAGTGGACACAAATGGAATACTTTTCATCTCCTTTCTAGCCTGAGTCTTTTGTAAAGTAGCTTCTCTATCAGTTGTCAATATCCTTTTACGGGACCTCACCAACAATTTATGTGGATAACCTCTCCTTGAAAATTTTTCACACATCTCTTCAACCCTATCTCCAAATTATCCATCATCTGATACTTCTTACAGAAGGGTTTACCAACTGTACAGGAATTTCAACCACCACCACTTATGACGTATAAAAGAAACACCAATTTGCAAGACGAAAACGGATGTGGGTAGTACACACATAAACAATGGTATCTGGCTCCACGAAAGATGGGTAATTTCCCATGTTTGGGATGCTGTAACTGTGGAAATATGATAAAAGGGGACACCTTTACACACCCTTATACTGGACAAGTTTATAACATCAAGGGATATTATACGTGCAGATCGCGAGATGTGATATATATGATTCAGTTTACATTGGGGAGACTACTATGGAAATTAGACAGAGGATCAATAAACCTAAAAGTACCATCAGAAAAAAGATGGTGGATAAACCAGCTGCGAAACACTTTGTAGATTGTGGCCATTCTATCAATCAGTTGAGATTCCGTGTAGTCGGTGTATTGAGGAGGGGAGGTGATAGAGAATTAATCTTGAGAAAGAAGGAATCGAGATGGATATTTACCCTGAGGTCGTTACAACCCTATGGATTAAATATAGAATTCAATGTAAGTGGTATTGAATAGGTCTATCTATATGTATGCTTCTTCGGTATTGTTTATTGGTTTTAAACGTTGCTTTTTAACCTCACTTATTTGTATTTTTTTATAGGTGGCGGACGGTGGATGCGGGATTCACCCCATGCAGCCTGATGGAAAGTCGGCTACTAACCATGGCACGATTGAGTCACAGTCTAAATATGATTATTATAGGTGTTGACAGCATATGGACAAACATAATATATTGACCGATCAGTGGGATGCTCCTCTGATGACTAAAGATGCTTTGGTACATTGTACTATATCACATGGAAGAGCGGGTATCCATGGATATGGAGACGCTTTCCGGTGTAGGCGGACCTGATTGAGTCATGTGACGTCAATCAGCTGGTCACGTGGTGTGAGGATGGTCACATGACATTGTGACGTCATGATTGGGTGAGTAGTAATGACGCGCTGTCAAGCGCATAGTGAAGGAATGAACGCCGACATGAAATCAGGTGCATGGAGTGAATATCCCGGTAACCACCTATCACCACGAAGTAACACGCTTGTCACTAATTTTGGCAGGTATATTATTGTTAGGGGATATATCTCATTGGATAATAGTAAATTAGTGGGTGTTGCATCAATATGAAATTGAATTTTATTGGTCCCCTTTGATTAGGGGTGGTATTATTTGCACTATATATGTTTGGTACCAATGTTTGATATTATACTTGATAAAGGCTACCATGTAGCCGAAACGTCGCACTTTTTTGTACATTGTTTCATGGATGTTCGGTGAATAAAGGACCCTCATTTGGATATGATGCTGTCATCTTCTATTTCTTCGCTGATTTGCTGACCATTGAGGATCGGTGGTCTGGACAAGCTGTTGCATTCCGAGGGAGTCATACAAGGTGCATTGGTGCTGCTCTAAACTATTTATTACTGCACTATCCTGAGGATAGGTCATCAATTGTGAAAGTCCGGGCAACCCCTTTAAAGAAATATCACTTATTGTGCACTTACAGCAGGGGTCATCAACCTTCAGCACTCCAGCTGTGGTGAAACTACAACTCCCAGCATGCTCCATAAGAGTTTTTAGAACATGCTGCCATCATGCCCATCTCCTTGCTATAGGGTGCTCCATTCACACTATACTGTAGGTCAGGGATCAGCAACTTCTGGCTTTCCAGTTGTGTTGAAACAATGACTCCCAGCTGGGAGTTCTAGTTTCACCTGAGCTGGAGTGCCGGAGGTTGCTGATCCCTGACCTACAGTATAGTGTGAATGGAGTACCCTATAGCAAGGAGATGGGCAAGTGTGCACCGAGCATACAAAGGAGGAAGTCTTCCTCTGAGACAGGGAACGGGTCTATTGATAGCGGCATAGAGAAGCAGGTATGGGTGCAAACCGATGCAGCAGCCGTAATGTGTGAGTATGCTGCCCTCTGCTGGCCCCAACTATAACTAGTAAGGAGGGAAGGTTTTCTTATATGTCTAGCTTCAATATGTTTATTACAGATTTTTAGAAGAAACATACATGCTCTATGCTTAGCCATCAATGATGAGAGTGTGACTTCCAGGAAGTACAACAGTCAGCAGAATAAAGGGGGGCAGAGCTCACTGCAATCAATTAAATGGGGAAGTATTGCAGTACTATGCTCATCAGCTCCTACAAATAGGCCGCTGTCCTGATACACTTTAAAAGAGTCATGGCAGTGACTAGGACCATACCCCTGCTGGCTGGGAAAGGTAGCGAGTATGCCAAAGGAAAATAAAAATACAAAATAATCCTCCTTTAGGCCTTATTCGCATGACCGCATTTTCAGCACGGGTCTGATCCACCGATTGGACGGGGACCCATTCATTTCTATTGGACCGCAAAAAATGCGGACAGTGCACCGTGGCCTGTTCGCCTCCGTATGTCCATCTCGCAAAAAAAAAAGAAAAAGTCCTATTCTTGTCTGTTTTGTAGACAAGAATAAGCATTTTGACAATGGGGCCTGTGAAAAGTGCAGGATGCACACGGCTGGTATTTTGCGGACCGCAGATACAGTGGGCTGCATGAGACCTTAAAGCTACAGCGATAACCAAGTGGAGCTCTCAGCTATTCCCAGCAGTCCAATACAGTCTGAATGGAGCTGAAGGGATGCATGCTCGACAGTTGCTCCATTCAAACTGGAGAAACGGGACCCCTATTCCTGTGATCACTGTTAGATCGCTGGGGTGTGACCATTGGGACCTCCACCGATCTAACAGCCCCAATTCAATAGACAGAGGACAATTACCTATTTAACTATGACTTGTCACCACTTCAGACATGTTTTAGTAAAGGTTATTCGTATTCCCCAAAAAATAACGATTCTGGACCATCTCTTCTCATTACTCTGTATTGCACTGTTCCTCTGTTATTCCACCTGAATACTTAAATTGACAACTGCATGTCACCCTTTGTCACGGGGTGAGTCTCCATACAGTCAGCACTGATTGGACAGTTTCCCAATATGCATGGACACCCCCCCCAACTGGTAGCACCCAGCTGTCAATGTATCCGTAATTTCTGGGAGGAATAACAAAGGCACAATGTAGAAGGAAGATGCTCCACACCTGTTGATATTTCATAGGGTATTCAGGTATTTACTAAAACAGACATTTACTAAAACAGATGACTGGTTCCCTTTAAAGTAGGGAAAAAAAAGATTCTTCAATTCATTTCACAAAATAAACTATGTAATGTACTTGCAGCAGATGATAGTGCAGCATTTGTAATGTGTGATTATGGCTCCCCCTGCTGACATTTATAAATGTTAGCATTAAAAGGCAAAAGCCATAGAGAAAGCAAAAAAATAAAAATAAAATTAATTTAACATTACAAAATAATGCATATTTAATTGGTTATCAAAAGACCCCTTTGGATTTCTCCCAATGCAGCATAAAACCAACTTACCACCATGTAGAAGGGCAGCGCGGCAGTTGGTCGACAGGGCAGCCTTGGCAGATCTTTCAGACAATCCGAACAGCAAGCCTCTAATATCGGGTTCAGGATGAGACAAGTATGAAACCAGCTGGAACTAACAGCACCCGATCTGCAGCCATCCCCTAATCAGGTATTACGGGGCTGGTTGCTAGTATCACCTACCTGACAATTTGGTCAGTTAAAGGGATTGACAAATCCGTTAAAATATTTTCCAACAGCCCCTAATCTGTTTGCCGTGAACATGTTCATTTACTCAAAACAGAAGTAAGATATGGGGCGGCACTACCAGACTCTCCGCTCCTTCCATCATTCACCGCCGGACAATCCTCCAATCTAGGTAAGCACGTATGGCGGTGCTGCGCTGAATAAGAAAGTCCATTGAAGATAGTTCGCAGAAGAGATGAAGTCAGCGGCACTCACCAGTGTATAGAAAGATTCAAAAACGTTATTGTAGTCCAAAAGTGCATCAAAAGGTACATGAGTCGGACCTGGGGGCGGAAGTACTCTCCTCACAGCATACTGCTGTAGGCCAGACGAAGCACAGTTGTTGCACGAAACGGCCGTCGCCGCTTATTTACTGTGAGGAGAGTACGTCCACCCCCAGGCCCGACTGATGTACCTTTGATGTACTTTTGGACTACAATAAAGTTTTGAATCTTTCTATACACTGGTGAGTGCCGCTGACTTCATCTCTTCTGCGAACTAACATGCTCATTTACTGTTCAGCGCATGCGCAGAAGATGATCTGTCCAGGGACAGTACAGAAAGATCCCATCACTAACCCATGAACGCAGCGGCCGAGGATGGTAAGATTTTACACAGGGGCCTTCTTCTGTGTGCCGGAATTAATTTTATATGGATTACATATGGATGCACGCAAAACAAAAAATAGTTTGTAAAACTTTTTTTACAAAAGCCCTTAAACTGGCCAATCCCTTTAACTGGGGGCAGAATGAGGACGTTGTTGTCCAGACTGGGGACCCGGGGCAGTCTCTGTGAATAAAGGGGTTGCTTCACCTCAGAATTGGTGGCATATCGCTGATACCCGCACCTATCCTTAGAACGGAGCCCACAAAGTGACGGAGGGCACAGTAGGCATGCGCGGCCATCCTCTATTCATTTTGATGAGACTGTGGAAGATAGACGAGCATCACGCTCGGCTATTTTCAGAAGTCCCATTGAAATGAATAGAAGTGCAGCGCACAAGGGCAGCCACCGCTCCATTCACTCCTATGGAGCTTACGGAAAGGCACTCCCATAGAGATGAATAGAAGGCGGCTGCACATGCACGCTGCTCCCCCCCATTACTTTGAGGGCTCCGTTCTAAAGGATGGTGCGGGTCCCACAGGGGGGACCCACACCTATCAGACATTGGAGGCCTATCCTAGCGATATGCCCCCAATGTCCAAGATGAGACAACCCCTTTAAAAGGGAAGCTATCCCCAGTGACCTCCATATCCAGCTGTTTGCAGACACACAGCAGTGGTTCACCTGAATAATTGCGCAGATGGCACTGAGGACTGATGACATGGGGACGGATGAGTTTTTTGTATACAGGAAAACGTTCTTTTAATTCGTTTTTTTCTTATTAGAGTACTCGATTAATCGAAATAATACTTGATTACTAAAATAACCAATAGATGCATTCCTACACTGGCTGGTAACCGTGTTTTGCTGACCTTAAAACACATACGGCCGTCTGAGTGAGCCCTAAGTATCATAGCTTGAGAGCGGAGTCTCAGATCAACAAAAGAATGCAAACAGTTGGACTGGGGGAAGCTGGTGAAAGGGAATGAAAAAGTCTGTCAAGGGGCATCTTTCAGATTCAAAGAGTATCTATCACCAAAAGTGCTTTAATAATTGTTGAACGTTCATATATTCTGAAGCGTAATTTTCTTTAATTTTTGCCTAACTTGTAAAATTTCACTTGCAGACTGGTGTGAAATCTCAACGCCGAGGGAGTGTGACCCTTCTCCAAGTGGTCGTGTGTACATGTGACCGGCGTTCATGAACGTGCACCACTGCTCCATTCACACAGGGGACTAAGGCAGGGATGGGCAGACTGCGGTTCTCCAGCTGTTGCAAAACTACAACTCCCAGCATGCAAAGACTGATTACAGCTATTAGCCTTCAGCAAGGCATGGTGGGAATTGTAGTTTTACAGCAGCTGGAGAGCCGCAGTTTGCCCATCCCTGGATTCAGGCATACCCGTCCTCATGGTTGGTGGTGGTCCCAGTGGTCGGAGCGCCACTCTTCATGCACTTATCTCTTATCCTGATGGACACACAATGGATAGCGCTGTGTAGTTCTGACACCTAAGCTACTCGGCGGGGTTGCAGGGTGTATTGATGATTCTGGAAAAACGCTTTAGTGCAAGATGAATGCCAGTTGTAGCCATATTTTCATTAGTACACCTCCCCTGTCTGCATTTTCAATAATCAACGCAAAATTTCAATGCGGAAGTTTGGCTGAAAATACGATAAATCAGTTCCATGTATATCAGTTTTATAAGGATACAAGGTGGCGACGTCATATGGACCTCTCAGTTCCAATGGCTACAAAACAGAAAGAAATCCTAAATCACTTTATGTTCACGGGAATTTTACTGCATATTAATATTATGACAAGGACATTTTTGATGGCTGGAAGTAACTGGATATTTCTGTGTGTAAGATGTGAGACGAGGACAAGCACTGTGCGGGTGGCTTTTAATAGGAGCTAACAGCAGAATGACGCAATGGACGTGATAGCGGCGTGATGATGCACAAGTTTGTGCGCAAAACGGCCGTCCCGCTCTAACCACCTGCGTTGGCGTCCGCCCGCAGCCCTTATTGTTATGCGAATTTATGCTGTAATTACAGCGAAATAAAGCAAAGACTGAAGACTTCCATGGTGAGTGCCGCCTCTCTTTATCACTTTCCTCGTATGACCAATTGCACCGTTCTATATATCACGGGCAGAGCACCACCAGATTGGCAACAATATAACTGGACATAGGCGCATGTGGCGATAATTTTGGATACGGATCACAGCGCATCGCAGTGCCGCTGATACCCCTTCTTATATACAAATTAGTACTCACAAATCTTTTGTCTACGCGATTCCATGGCGTTTTCGCTAAAATCTACATTTGCGTCATTAAAGCAGTTGTCTCGGATTTTGAGATTGATGATCTATCAGGATAGACCATAACTATCTGAGCGGTGTGAGTCCAACTCCCGGCAGCCCACCGATCAGCTGCTTAAAGAGGTCAGGGAGCTCTAGTGGCTGTGCTCGGTACTGCAGCCATGTCCATTCACTTGACTGGGACTGACCTGTTCCCAATAAACGTGACGTCGCTGGCCTAGAAAGAGGTAGCAGCGCTCACCAGAGCTCCACAGCCTGTTCAGCTGACTGGCCATGACGATCAAAATCCCAGACAACCCCTTTAAACTTTCATATCCTGCTAGATGTTTTTTTTTTTCTTTTATAATGGCTAAATTTATAAAAAACTGTTTTTTTCTTATTGTATGCCATTCATTTTCAATCTTAATACTGTCTCGAGTATGTGACCATCTAATGTGTATTACATACGTTTTTACTCCTTACTGAGTTGTATTCGATGTTTATATATTTAATGATTATACTAACTATAACTTTTTATTATTATTATTATTTTTTTTTTACTATAGCTTATTGATCCCTAGGTTCTTTATGTATAACAGTGAATCCTGGAAACACTAGTGATCACAGGGCCATACGTGTATAAAGTTATGTAGAAAATAACGCCAACTGAGGGCGTACCTGTACACCAAAGGATGGGAAAGGGCAATGTCCCTTTAAAGAGACGGTGTTCCTTTTAAAATGTAAATCCGTTCACTTGTTAATAAACACTGGTGAGCAGTGTAGAAATATACTGTGTTAAGGAAGAAAGGCAACTTACCTTTTCTGCACCACTAGATACAATAATGTTCTACAATATAAAAAAAAATAAAAAAAAAAATACAAGAAACAGGATGAGTTTATGAACGTCACATGTTGAAATTGTAGATTTTGTTCCCCAAATTTACATTACACTGAAGATTTCATATTGGTTGTTTCCTCTTAAATACTTCACGGATTTTGGTATTAATGGCCTATTGTCAGGAAAGGTCATCAATATCTGATCAGCGGGGATCCAACCGCACTGATCAGCTGTTGGAGGAGGCTGCTATCGTGAGTGCTTAAGTCTCTTCCTAGGTCAGTGACATCACCGTACATCGATCACAATGCCTAGGCGCGGCACAGTCCCATTCAAGTGAATAGGTATGAGCTGCAATACCAAGCACAGCCACTATTCAATGGAAGGCACTGTGATTGGTAAGCTGCAAGGAGGCTGCAAAGCTCTTCAAACAGCTGATCTGCAGGGGTTCCAGGAGTTGGGCCTGATCTGATATTAAGGACCTTTCCTGATGATGGGCCAGAAATATCAAAATATCAAAATCCTGGATAAACCCTTTAAACCTAGCATAAATGTCTGATACATGAACACTCATCTCCAGAACGCCTTTGATGCAATGTGCGTGTCACCCTTGCTCTTTTTGAACTCAAGCTGTACTTCTTTCTGTGGTTAGCTCCTCTCTTGCTGCTTGGATTGACAGTGCCAAGCAGTGGCAACGCAGCAATTGAGGGGCTGGCCACAGAAAGGAGAGAAAAAAGACCAATAGTGATGTCCCCGCTGCGTATTTGCATATACTCGGGAACCTCAGCCTCAGATCAAGAAAATAATGCAAACAGTTGGACTGGGAGGTCGCTGGAGTACAGATAGGTCATAAAGGAATGAAAAGGTCTATTGAACGCCCCCAAGTCTGCCTTCAGTGTATGCCTATTAGGCACACTGTCAGTCTGATACACTGTACTACATATGTAGTACAGTGTATTATGGAAGTGATGAAATAATCACATGTCAAAATCCCCTTGTGTAAAGGGGTATTCCCATCACATACAATGGGGGCATATCGCTAAGATTCCCACCTCTAGGACCCGCACCTACAACGAGAACGGAGCAGGTAGAGCTGTGGCTATAGGACCCCGGGTTTCCCGGGGTCCGTTC
The DNA here is from genome assembly GCA_033119425.1 of Bufotes viridis. NCBI lineage: Eukaryota > Metazoa > Chordata > Amphibia > Anura > Bufonidae > Bufotes > Bufotes viridis. The sequence goes on from CM065594.1 coordinate 55,386,393, forward strand.
ACCACCAAGCGCTGCTCCCATACAAGTGAATGGGAGCGCACTGCGCACGTGCGGCCCCTGCTGCCATTCATTTCTATGGGGCAGACAGAAATATCCGAGCCAGCGCTCAGCTATTTTCGGCGGACCCACTAAAATGAATGGAGGGATGCTGCGCATGCGCAGTGCACCCTCCATTAATTTCCCCTGCTCTGTTCTCATTGTAGGTGCGGATCCCAGAGGTTGGACCAGCACCTATCAGACAATGGGGGCATAGCCTAGCGACATGCCCCCATTGTATGTGATGGCAAAACCCCTTTAAGTGGTAAAAATAAGAATTACATAAAGTTTTGTTATAAAAAATAAAATAAAAAAATCACAAGTTAAGAAGAAAAAAAATCCACCTTTTTTCCGTAAAAAAATTTGAAATGTCAAAAAAGGAAAAAAAAATAATTTAAAATCGATAACGACCTGAACTACAGAAAGATCACTTCTCCTGCACAATGAATGGCATGAAAAAAATAAATAAAAAAGCCCAGAACTGCTGTTTTTGCTTAGATATTACACACACAAAAAATTCTTACTGTGTACCAAAATGGTACAAGTCGTGCCGCAAAAAGAGCCCTCACACAGCTCTGTTGGAAGAATAATTGTAGTTTTTTTTTTAAGTTTTTTTGTGCAAAAGTAGTGAAATCTGTAACAAAAAAAAAAAAAAAAAAAAAAAAAAAAAAATCAAGCGATCATACAACAATCATTGAATTGACGACGAAAAAAAAAAAAATTGCACGGTCACTGAGGGGCTCACTGTAGCTGACACAAATGTATATTACACTGGTATTTCCCAGGAGATCAAATAGTTTAAAGGATGCCCTTTAACTTGCCACCATTCTGCAACTCAGCTGTCATACCGTAGACGTGGCCGGCTTTAGTGCTCGTCATTGTAGGGGTATAATGGATAGCTCTGGGAAATCATTCCAATATCTGCTGGTACAGGTTATTATCCAACACCATATGTGATATCTGATGAGGAAGAAATCTTTATCCCATGCCAACTACAAGTGGCAATAATGGGCAGTACAGTTTATCCGGAGTGTAGACCCCTCAGGTTAAATGAGCGTGGTTAATGATGAATGTGATTCCTTTACAAGGTTCTGCACACGGAGGCCATGATGTAAAAATGTATTTGCCCTGGGCAGAAACCTACAGGAGTGTCTGAAAGGTTCTTTGGCTCGAATATATAAAAATCAGCAGCGGGAATGTACAGGTTGCTGTTGAAAACGTGCATCAGGGGGTCACTAATCCGCTAATTGGATCCCACAGAAGGACATTATGACTACGATGGAATTCCATTATTGCCAGCCTGTGGTTTTCCCCTGCTGCTGGAAATATCAGCATGGCTGTATGAGCAAAGAGGTTGAAGTGCATTTTAATAGTGTCGTCCAAATGCTTTTCATCCTCCAGTCATCATTATTTAAAGGGCCACGAAAGCCGGAATTCAAACCGTAAACAATCAATGCCCTTATTATCTTGCTTCTCTTCTATACAGTATCATAACTGCAAACCATGAAAATTAAAATGTTAGAAACACCAGCGATTATGGTGTAAACAGATAGACGTTTATTCGGAAAGGCGGCTGTATAACACACGTTGTGACGTTTCGGCCACAGTCCGGCCTTCATCAGACTGGTGCCGCAAAAAAGAGAGATGTCCTGTGGATGGGCGTCACCATAATCGCTGGAGTTTCTAACATTACTATAAGACGGGGTGGGGACCCGACTTCGAGAAAATAACAAGCAGCAGAGTGCCACGAGGTTTTATCTGCAATTAAAATCGAAAAGCAGTGTATTCTTCTCTTAGGCTGCAGCCATGTCCTCACCAATGCTTTGCTGACTCAATAACTGCTGAGTCCAAACCTCCTCTGACAATATCGTCATCAAAACTGTGCTGCGCCGGGAGCTTCATGACATGGGTTTCCATGGCCAAGCAGCTGCATGCAAACTTTACATCACCAAGCGTTAGATGGAGTGGTGTAAAGCAAACAACCAATGGACTCTGGAGCCACGGAGACTTGTTCTCTAGTGATGAATCCCATTCCTCTATCTGGCTTTCTGATGGACGAGATGCCAGGAGAACGTTACCTGCCTGACTGCACTGTGCCAGCTGGAAAGTCTGGTGGACGCGGGATAATGCTATAGAGTTGTTTTGCAGAGTTCGGCCTAGGCCAGTGGTTCTCAACCTGAGTTACAGGTACCCCCTGGATGCCCTACCATTGGGCGCTGACATGCACCTGCTCCACATTCAACTGTATTGCCATCCTCAGTACGGCAATACAGTTGAATACAGAGTCAGAGCATGGGAGTCAATGTTTCTCTGCCCAGTAATTCACCGTCATAGGCCTATGACAGGATGGTGTGTGGGGGTCACGATGACGTCATAGCGACTACCTTAGGATGCTGGCAGCTCAGGACTTAGACCGGGGGTCTGTGTCCAGCACCAAGTCGCAGACTAGAATGAGAGATGGGTATTTGATTTTGTTATTTTCCTTTGCCACTTTGGGGGAGCATACTATTGAGACACTGTAGGTCATTATTACTACGGGGAGGCATTTTTACTACTGGCGCACAATATGGGGGTTTATTACTTCTGGGGGCATTATATTGGGGCATTTGTACTAATGCAGGCACTATGGTTGGTTTACTATTGAGGACATTATGGTGGGCTTTACTATTACTGAGGGCACTATGGTAGGCTTTATTACTACTGGGTCACTATGGGGGGGGGGTAATTATTACTACTGGGGTACTACTGGTGATACTTTTGGGAGCACTACTACTGTGTGGGAGGAGGCACCGTAGCACAGTTATTTTCGGGGGCCACTGTTTGTGGCACTATTACTGTCAGGGGCACCATTATTTTGAAGGACATTGTGTGGCAATTATTGGGAGGTGGCACTATTTTTGTGGTACTAGTATTTTCTGGTAGATTGGTTAATGCAGTAAAGTATCTGGCAGCATCAAGGAGCACTGCGGGCAGTATTGGTGGTGGCAGCAGGATGACAAAGTGTGGCAAAGTTTGTGTCGAGAAAACTGATGGAAAAGTTAAGAACCTAAGAAGTCTGTGTCGAAATATCTGTACAGATGGAACGTGGCTGGAAAAAGTTGTGATGGCGGTCTGGGCCGATCGGAGAAGAGGAATGAGAAAGTCTACAATCAGATGAGACATTGCTGGATGTAACAGGTATGTTGCGCTGAATTCTCTGCCATGCTGGGTAGTATGGAATGTCATTTGAAAAGCAATCGCCATCCATCATGGGTCAAAATGTGCGGTCTGTCAATTTGACAGGAAGATCAGTGCTGCATGCTGCGCTATTCTGTCAAATCTGAAGGAACTGCTGACTGAGGCTCAGAACAGAAACTACGACAGCGGCTAAAGAAAAGCTTATTTTGTTAATATTTGTCATCGATCGCTTCCTGGGGGGGGAGGGTAGTACCTAGCTGGAACTTATCACGTGGGGGTACTTGGCATAAAAAGCTTCGGACTACGGCTATTCTGGACAGTTACTTACTTTTCCTTTGCAGATTTCCATTAAACTGAGCGCATTAGAGATTGTATAACGTCTTAAAGTGGAATCTTTGATTGCTGGGGTATAAATCAGCTCAAAAAAGATGCCTCTCTCGATGGCCTGGAATAGAGGGGTATACAAAGATTTGGTACACAATTCATACAAACTTGGGAATGAAGGGTCCGCTACGCTAAATACAATATTACATGTAATACTAACTTTCTGCTGGAGACCTCAACATTATTATATTCAGACATGTTATTAAATTACCACACAGTAACTCTACAGGTATATAGACTGTAGGCTACAAAAGATGTGAGATCGTCGGGGTGCATTCACACTAGATTTGGATCTTTGCAGTGTACATTAAAGGTAAAACAGCAGCGGGGAGGGGATTGTGAGGGGACGGTATACATTTTGCTGAATGGGACACATTTCTTACAGCATTTACAGGTGGCCTTCTGAAGAAAAATGGATACTTTTCTGTTACATTGATGCATATGATATCCACATCGATGGTGGTGCACGCAGCCTGACAAAAAGAGACAGAATACATTAGTAATGGAAAATACAGAAATACTGCTGCCACTATACATCATTGAAGGGGTTGTGTCACTAATAACACTTAGGGGGCCATTTATGAAGCTGAAATACGCCTCTATGCGACTTTTCTCAGCTCATGCCAGGTCTAAAAAGTTGGCGTGGCATGGGGAGGCTTTTACCATTTTCTACGCCTGTTTCAGAAGTAGCGATGGATACAATGAAGTTATGTAGAGGCCGGATTTGTGTTACTAGTGGCACAAATCCTTTAACCCCTTAAGGACCAGGTAGGGTTGGGCAATATACCGGTTCCTACGATATACCGCGGTATTAGAAAACAGCGATATTGCGATATCACTGTTTCGGTAATAATCGCGGTATTCTGTGACGTCATCTGCTCTGCAGCGCCCTCCCCACCACCCGCACATTAAACATGATTAACGGCGCCAGCGTCCCTGGCTCCGCCTCCTCCTACCCGGCCAGCTTACATCCCCGACTCCAGTCCGCTGTGGCGGCTGCTCTCCGCCTCTAAAAGTGTGGGGAGGGAGGGGAGGGTTAAAGATTTTCCCCATGGTTGCCTCCCTCCCATATTAAAACTCTCCACCCCCCTGACAGAATTACCAGATGAGGAAGGCAGCCGCGGGAAAACTCCAGACGCCACCACCCCATGTGAGTCACTGAGCCCTGTCCTGGCCTACGAGGAGTGAGTGAAGTGAACAGTCCAAAAGGCAGCCACAGCTGTGTGTGAGGAGTGACTGAGATGATGAGACAAGAATGACAAACTCTATTGTAATAAAGGTGGATGGAATGGATTATAGTGAAATGTCTTCTTGTGCCCTGCTGCTGCCTGGCCTTCCCTTCCCGTCTGTAGCAGCATGAGCATCACCAGTAGTAGGGAGGGAGAGCATTAGGGAATAAACAACCATGAGACACTATCCCCCTCCCCAAACACAAGAAGACATTACTGTATGTATTATACTGAGAAAGAAGGAACTTAGAGTGACTTAGAGGCACAGTATAAGGTCTCCTCCTTGTGGCCCCATAATGTCTCCTTGTGTGGTGGCTGTCTGCCCCCTTACAGTATAATGTCTCCTTGTGGCTGCCCCCATACAGTATAACGTCTCCTCTTTGTGGCCCCATAATGTCTCATTTTGTGGTTGCTGGCTGCCCCCTTACAGTATAACATCTCCTTGTGGCCCCATAATGTCTCCTTGTGTGGTGGCTGGCTGCCCCCTTACAGTATAACGTCTCCTTGTGGCCCCCGCCCCCTTACAGTATAACGTCTCCTTGTGGCCCCCGCCCCCTTACAGTATAACGTCTCCTTGTGGCCCCCGCCCCCTTACAGTATAACGTCTCCTTGTGGCCCCCGCCCCCTTACAGTATAACGTCTCCTTGTGGCCCCCGCCCCCATACAGTATAACGTCTCCTTGTGGCCCCCGCCCCATACAGTATAACGTCTCCTTGTGGCCCCCGCCCCATACAGTATAACGTCTCCTTGTGGCTCCGCCCCATACAGTATAACGTCTCCTTGTGGCCCCCGCCCCCATACAGTATAACGTCTCCTTGTGGCCCCCGCCCCATACAGTATAACGTCTCCTTGTGGCTCCGCCCCATACAGTATAACGTCTCCTTGTGGCCCCCGCCCCCATACAGTATAACGTCTCCTTGTGGCTCCGCCCCATACAGTATAACGTCTCCTTGTGGCTCGCCCCATACAGTATAACGTCTCCTTGTGGCTGCCCCCATACAGTATAACGTCTCCTTGTGGCTGCCCCCATACAGTATAACGTCTCCTTGTGGCTGCCCCCATACAGTATAACGTCTCCTTGTGGCTGCCCCCATACAGTATAACGTCTCCTTGTGGCTGTCTCCAAGTGTTTTTTTCTTCTAAATGGGCATTTATCGTGATATATATCGTTATCGCGATAAATTTCTTAATATCGTTATCGTGGCAATATTTTTAATATCGCCCAACCCTAGCCGACCAGGCTCATTTTTTGCAAATCTGACCAAAGTCACTTTATGTGTGAATAACTTTAAAACGCTTTTACTTATCCAGGCCATTCTGAGATTGTTTTCTCGTCACATATTGTACTTCATGACACTGGTAAAATGGAGTCCAAAAATTTTTGGGAAAAAATTAGCAAATTTCGAAGTTCCAATTTCTCTACTTCTATAATACATAGTAATACCTCCAAAAATTGTTATTACTTTACATTCCCCATATGTCTACTTCATGTTTGGATCATTTTGGGAACGCCATTTTATTTTTTGGGGACGTTACAAGGCTTAGAAGTTTAGAAGCAAATCTTGAAATTTTCAGAAATTTTCCAAAACCCACTTTTTAAGGACCAGTTCAGGTCTGAAGTCACTTTGTTAGGGCTTACAGTTACAAAAAATAGAAATTCTGAAATTTTATCACCATTTGCCAAATAACTCTTGTGGAACACCTAAAGGGTAAACCAAGTTTGTAAAATCAGTTTTAAATACCTTGAGGGGTGTAATTTCTTAGATGGGGTCACTTTTATGGAGTTTCTACTCTAGGGGTGAATCAGGGGGGCTTCATATGGGACATGGTGTCAAAAAACCAGTCCAGCAAAATCTGCCTTCCAAGAACTATATGGCGTTTCCTTCCTTTTGTGCCCTGCCGTTTGGCCATACAGCATTTTACGACCACATATGGTGTGTTTCTGTAAACTACACAATGAGGGCAATGACTGTTAACCATTGCTTTGTTAACGGAGAAAATGGATAAAAATAGAAAATTTGGCAAAAAATAGCTGTTTTGCCACCTTTTTTATTTAATTTTTTTGACTGTGTCCACTTAAGGGGTTATGTCATGTGTTTTTTTTTATAGAGCAGATTCTTACGGACACGGCAATACCCAATATGTCTACTTTTTAAAATCTATTTAAACAAAAAAAAAACATTTTAGTGTCTCCATAGTCCGAGTCAATTTTTTTTAGTTTTTAGCCGATTGTCTTGGGTAGGGGCTCATTTTTTGCAGGATGAGAGGACTGTATTATTGCCACTATTTTGGGGTGCATATGACTTTTTGATCGCTTGCCATTACACTTTTTCTGATGTTAGGTGAATAAAAAAAAAAAAATTTTTACAGTATTTTTTTTGTGGTGTCTTTTGTGGTACCTGAGGGGTTAGTTCATGTGGTATTTTTATAGTTCAGGTACTTACAGACGCAGCGATACATAATATGTATACTTTTTTTAGTTTTACAAAATAATATTTTAAAAAAATATATATAATTTTCTCCAAAGTCTGAGAGCCATGGTTTTATTTTTTTTCTGGGCAATTGTCTGTGGCCAAATAGAATTAAAATTGGGGAAGGGGATTAAAAATGTAGTACTCCATGGAAGTGTGGTACTCCCTGAAGCAACAGTCAATGCAGAGGCCCGGATGATCGGGGCACGTGTCACACTGAGTGGTGGTGTCCTTCCGTATCCACCTCCTGTTACACACTGCACTTTTTTTTGGGAACGACCCTTCTTTCCAGTATGGGGACCACACCTGGAAAGTGTTGGCCAGTTCCCGAGGTACTCCGGCCTGCTCTTTCCCGGTTAGAAAAGATTAGGTCCTTGTGGACTGCCTCAGAACTGCAAGAATTTCCCTGTGTTGCCAGCGCTCTGAGACAGCACAAAAGAGTTGTACAAGGCAACCTGTACCAAGTAGACCGCAACTTTATGTGCATAATGAAGGCATTTCCGAATGGCCTCAAAACGGGAACGTGTCATGGCCATACAGTAGAGTGGGGTCTGGTAGAGGACGTCCCCACTCCAGTACTGCCTGACATTGGGTTTTTTGACTAGGCCCATGTGCAGCATGAGGCCCCAAAATGTCCTCATCTCGGCCGCACTGACCAGAATCCAGCCACCGGACCTAGCCAAAAAGAAGCCCGGGTGTTGAGCAATGAACTGTTAGGCGTAAAAGTTCGTTTGCTCCACCATCAGATTCACAAAGTGGTCACTGGAAAAAAAAATAAAAATAAATCATATTCAGTGAAGCCCACTATGGGAATCTGGATTACTGGTTGGCCAACAAAGTTAGGAATCACGGGCTCAAAATCCTCTGGGGTACACCAGACAAGTTCACCGGTAGGGGGCTCAGGTGGACCTATCTGGTGGGCCAGAAAACTAGTACGAGCCCCAGGGTTGCTCATACTAGTGTGGGCTACAGGGTCCCTGGCATGAGGATCACCTGTCTCCGCCGCCTTGGGAGCTCATCATCACTAGATGATGAGGAGGGTGCGGATGACAAGAGGAAAGTGGGGTTATCCTTGTCCTCACTGGGGCTCTCGGAGTTGGAGACCAGCTGGGCGTATGCCTCCTCGGCCGAGAACGTCCGTTGGGCCATGGGCAGTGTGTGGTGTGGACGGGTGTTAAAAAAAAAAAAAAAAATTCAAACTCTCTGATCAGCGGTCCAAAGCTGATCAGCGGTGGGGTGGTCGATGCGCTAATAGTGGCCGCACGCTAAGTGCTGGCCACAGTCAGCGTACGCACACAAAAAAACTATTCAAACTCGCTGATCAGTGGTGGGGTTGCAATGCCAAGTGCACATGTAACAGGTCAGCCGGTGTCATAGGGACAAATCTGTTGACAGATGCCCTTTAAACAACATTATAGAGCCTGCAGGTTTACTCCAGATACATACATGGTATAAAAGGAAGAAAATATTCACTGCAAATAGGACATGCAATGCATAGGCAGGGCTCCTAAATGAAGAGGACTCCAGTACATGGCTGGATTGCGACCACACAGTCCTGGAGTCCTTTACACTACTATTGCCTTACTGTAGTTTATAGGGGTGGTCCGAGGTGACAATCCTTTTATTTTAGCAACAAAACTACCAATATCCGGTAACAAAGAATAACTGCTCCTATGTACTGGACATCAGCATTTTGCCATGATTCGGTAGATAGCACTGACCTGGGGGATCAAGGCTTCCAGGAGTGAATACAGTAAGAGATCGGAGTCTGACATTGTACAATAAAACTGAGCACATCACCATAAAAAAACAGGATCCATACGATGCAGATACTGAGTATGGGCAGAATGGGGAAAGGCATTTATGACATGTTCCCTGGATATGCCATACGCGTTTCAGATTAAAGAACCGTTTATAAAGAAGACCTTCCAGGTGAAGTACTTACATGGAACAGCTTTTCTGTTTTCGGATAGACGGCCACAATATCATACAGTCTGGTGACAGGGGAGGTGGATCTCTGTCAAAAGAGCACAAACCACTAAAATAAATTAATAATAAAACACCACATAAATACAGATTTGAAAACTACTACTCAAAGAGGACCTGTCACCGGACTGAAAAACTAAACCAGGCACTTCCCTTAAAGGGGTTGTGTCACTTCATCAAGTGTCATTTATCCTGTAGACAAAGTGAATACAAGGGACTTACTAATGTACCGTGATTGTCCATATTGCATCCTTTACTGGCTGGATCAATACTGCTTGTTTCCATGGTTACAGACCACCCTGCAATCCAGAAGGTGGTTGTGCTTGTACACTACAGGAAAAGGTGCTGGCCTCTCTGGTGGCCGAGACCGTGGGAGCGCACATAGGCTGGTGCTTTTTTCTATAGTGAGCAAGGACGACCACCACTGATGGATTGCAGGGTGGTTGCAACCATGGAAACGAGCAGCGAATAATGTGATGGAAAAATGAATCAAGCAATATGGACTATCACAATCAGGCTTGGACTGGCCCATAGGGTACAGGTGAATCCCCCGGTGGGCCCCTAAGCAAGGTGGGTCTCCCACCCTCTGCACAGTTTAATATCATAGACACGATCAGATAACCGAGATGACTTCTGGGTATAGAGGAAAGCTGCCAGTGTCCTCTTCTCCCCAGGACCTACCTTCTCAACGCTGCTGCAGGGACCCCCATATTCTATCATCTGGTAGCATCTTGCTGCTATGTGAGCAGGTATGTACAGTGGGCCCTCAAAATACATTTTACTGGTGGGCCCTAGGCACCCCAGTCTGACACTGATCACAATACATTAGTAAGTGCTTCGTGTTGACTTCTTCTACATAATAAATGCTATTTGCTTAAGTGATACAACCCCTTTAACCACTTCAGCCCCCCTAGCTTAAACACCCTTAATGACCAGGCCACTTTTTACAATTCCGCACTACACTACTTTCACCGTTTATTGCTCCATCATACAACTTATCACCCAAATGAATTTTACCTCCTTTTCTTCTCACAAATAGAGCTTTCATTTGGTGGTATTTCATTGCTGCAGACATTTTTACTTTTTTTGCTATTAATCAAAAATGACCGAAATTTTTGCAAAACAATGACATTTTTCACTTTCTGTTGTAAATTTTTTTTTTTTAAAACTACAATTCTATATAAATTTTTCGCAAAATGTATTGTTCTATATGTCTTTGATAACAAAAAAAATCCAATAAGTGTATATTTATTGGTTTGGGTAAAAGTTGTAGCGTTTACAAACTATGGTGCAAAAAAGTGAATTTCGGCATTTTGAAGCAGCTCTGACTTTCTGAGCACCTGTCATGTTTCTTCAGGTGCTAGAATGTCAGGATAGTATAAATACCCCCCAAATGACACCATTTTAGAAAGAAGACACCCCAAAGTATTCGCAGAGGGGCATGGTGAGTTCATGTATAATTTCATTTTTTTTCACAAGTTAGCGGAAAATGACACTTTCTGAGAAAAAAAAAATTATAATAAAGTTTCCATTTCTGCTAACTTCTGGCAAAAAAAATAAAAAATCTCCCACGGACTCACTATGCCCCTCAGTGAATACCTTGGGGTGTCTACTTTCCGAAATGGGGTCATTTGTGGGGTGTTTGTACTGTTCTGGCATTTTGGGGGGGGGGCTAAATTGTGAGCAGCCATGTAAAAGCTAAAGGTACTTGTTGGAATTTTGGCCCCTTTGCGCACACCCAGGCTGCAAAAAAGTGTCACTCATGTGGTATCGCCGTACTCAGGAGAAGTAGGGCAATGTGTTTTGGGGTGTATTTTTACATATACCCATGCTGGGTGGGAGAAATATCTCTGTAAACTGACAACTTTGTATAAAAAAAATTTAAAAAGTTGTCGTTTACAGAGATATTTCTCAAACAAAGTATGGGTATATATAAAAATACACCCCAAAACACATTGCCCTACTTTTCCTGAGTACGGCGATACCACATGTGTGACACTTTTTTGCAGCCAAAATGCACAAAGAAGCCCTAATTCCAATGAGTACCTTTAGGATTTCACAGGGCATTTTTACGCATTTGGATTCTCACGCTTTAGGACCCCTAAAGTGCCAGGGCAGTATAAATACCCCACATGTGACCCCATTGTGGAAAGAAGACACCCCAAGGTATTCCATTAGGGGCATGGCGAGTTCACAGAATTATTTTTTTTTTGTCAAAAGTTAGCGGAAATTGATATTTATTTATTTATTTTTTACAAAGTCTCATATTCCACTAACTGGTGACAAAAAATAAAATTTTACATGAACTCACCATACCCCTCACGGAATACCTTGGGGTGTCTTCTTTCTAAAATGGGGTCATTTGTGGGGTGTTTGTACTGCCCTGGCATTTGAGGGTCTCCGCAATCATTACACGTATGGCCAGCATTAGGAGTTTCTGCGATTCTCCTTATATTGAGCATACGGGTAATGAGATTTTTTTTTCCGTTCAGCCTCTGGGCTAAAAAAAAAAAAAAAAATGAACGGCACAGATTTCTTTATTCGCATCGATCAATGTGGATGAAAAATCTCTGCCAAAAAATGTGCAAAAAAAAAAAAGTAGTAAGGCCCCATTCACACGTCCGCAAAAATGTCCGCATCTATTCCGCAATTCTGCGAAATAGATGCGGACCCATTCAGTGTGAATGGGGCCGGCGGTGATGCGGAGAGCACACTATGTGCTCGCCGCATCAGCATTTGCGGAGCTGCGGCCGCAAACTTCCGGGGGGTTTCGGCCCCCAAACATCCGGCCACAGCTCCGCAAAAGATAGAGCATGTCCTATTCTTGTCCGCAATTGCGGACAAGTAAAGGCATTTTCTATATAGTTCTGGCAATGTGCGGATCCGCAAAATGCGGAAAGCATATTGCCGGTGTCCGTGTTTTGCGGATCCGCAAAACACATACGGACGTCTGAATGAGCCTTACAGGGGGGTAATTAGTGACAGGGGGGTTACATGGGGTGATCAGGGGTTAATCGGGGGTTAATCAGGGGTTAATCAGTGACGGGGGGGGGGGGGGGTCTGTGTGGTGATTGGTGCACTTACAAAAGTTTCCTTTGGTGGTCCCAAGCAAAAGGGACCACCAAAGGAACGAACAGCAAGCATATCAGACGCTGTTAACAAAACAGCGTCTGATATGCCATTTTCTGATATGCCAGGAAATCGCGCGTCTCGCGAGATGACGCGCCCGCGCGTCTAGGAGGAACAAACCGACCGCCCGCAGGACGCAATCCTGCGTTAGGCGGTCGGTAAGAGGTTAAAGGCTATGTACACCTTCGGAGGCAATTTTATTTTTTATGATTGCATGTTACAAATTTTTAGCTAAAATCATTTTTTCAGTTGACCTTTTTTAGCATGGGAGGGAAGACCAGTGAGGGCGAGTACGGTTTATTTATTTATTAAAACACTTTGAGGACATTGTGAATATGGGGGCCTAGGAGAAAGAATGCCGCTCTCTGCAACATAGTCAACCAAAAACGAAATCCTCTGAACGCTCCCGTTCTCTTCAAATATTATAAAATCTAAAGAAAAAGAAACACTACGTACCAGTACATTGAAATGGGATGGGTCTGACGCTATGACGGTTAGCCTCTTAAGAATTTGGATTGGTGTAGATTTACCCTGCAGGTAATACAAAGTGGAAAACAAATCTAATTATGGTCTATCCAATACTCAATATCCCATCCCTTCCCCCAGCATCTAGCTTAGGGCAGTGATTCCCAGTCTTTTTAGCACTGGTGTAACCCCGAAAACAATTTAATTTTGGGGAATCCCAACCTATTCATTATTTTTTTAATTTATTCTTTGACTTAGGGCTCATTCACACGACCATAGGCTGTTCATGCTGCCAGCGTCGTACAGCTATGGCACGCTGACTGGGCAGGCGCTGCGCCCGTCTGATCAGCTGCAGGGGTCCGGCAGTCACTGATAGCCGGACACCTGCTGTATGCGCCTGCATTGGTGAAAACACCAATGCCGGCACATTAACCCTTGCACTGCCGTGGTCACCGCTGACCGCGGCACGTGCGGTGTCCTTACGGGTCTTCGTGTCCATCGGGCCCCCACGCTGCTGTGACGGGGACCCGATGGCTTGGACGGCAGCCCGATGCCTTCCTTAGGCATCGTGGCTGCCATCCGTGTCAGCCAGTGAGATCCAGCCCGATCCAGCCCCGACCCCTGGATCTCACAGGCAGGAAGGCTGTAAGTGTATTATAAAGGGATCAGACCCCCAAAAGTTGAAAACAACAAAATAATAAAGTTAAAAAGATGTAAACAAATAAAGTTTCACAAATAAATTAAAAGTTAAGTAAAAAAACAAACAAACCAAAAAAAGCGTCCTTTTCCCAAAATAAAGTAAAAAAAAAAAAAAAGTTAAAAATAGGGGAAAAAGAGAAAAAGTATACATATTGGGTATTGCCACATCTGTATCGATCGGCTGTATAAAAATATTACATGATCCACCCAGCCAGGTGAACTCCGTAAAAAATAAAATAAAAAAAATAAATTAAAAAAAGTGCCAAAATAGTCATTTCCTGGTCACCTCACAAAAAGTGTAACACCCAGCGATTAAAAATGTGTATTTAGCCCAAAATGGTACCAGTCATCTCATTCTGCAAAAAAAAAAAAAAAAAAAAAAAAAAGACCCTACCTAAGACAATCGTCCCTAAAAAAATAAAAATAAATATGGCTCTCAGAAAAAACAAGATTTAATTCTGTTCAAAAAGGCTTTCACTGTGTGAAACTTAACAAAAATAAAAATACACATTGGGTATCGCAGCGTCCGTAACAACTGGCTCTATAAAAATATGACATGAGATGCCCCCTCAGGTGAATGCGGTAAAAAAAATTTTTTTTTTTTTTAACTATGCCATTTTTTGTCAATTTGCCTCACAAAAAGTGTAACACCAAGTGATCAAAATCATACAGTAATTGCACACTGGACAATACAGTTGTCAAGGCAACCATCTGAAGCCCGGCGAGTATCGTGCACGGATCCTATTAATTGGAAAAGGACACGTGCATGATACTCCATGGGTGTTGTACAGTTCCCTTGGCAACTTGCCACCCAGTATACAGCAGTGTCTTTATGCCTGACAATGTGACTACTTGCATGTCGGTGATTATTCACTTCTACGTCCCTGTACCTAGAGGTGAATAACAGATATATCGGGAGAGAGATGGATCAGGGTAAGTGATCCTTTTGTTTTCCCAGATCGCCATCTGGCAGTAGCTTTCTCCTCTCTCTATGTTCAGATGAACTGAACATGTATGTGGGAGTCGGTAGACGGTTGGTTGTCCACTAAACGATCGTTCAGCCGACAGCTATGGCCATCTTTAGAGTAGTGGACTATGGTACTTGAGACCTCTCTTCGACAGCTAATAACAATCAAAAACTATGTATTTCATCAAGCAAGCCTTGTTACTATTGCAAGGCGTATACCTATATAGAATACCTGTACAGTTGGTGGCGATGGAAACAGATCCTTAGTAGATATAGGTTTCACAATTTCCTAAAAGAAAATTGAAAAATGGAGAACATTAGCACGGCGCGGTTTGTCCCGGAAGAATTTTTTTTTTACAGTAGCATGTTGCAATCTGTATTACTAGTAGACCACTTCTTGGAGAACTGCCACATTTTGTCTATACTGCAACATAGGCTAGGGACACCTTAGGGACAATTCTTTTTATTCATTTTGGGCTAAAAATCTTTTTTTCATTTGGTCTTTATTAAAAATGTTCGGCAGTTTTTGAGATACGTAAAGTTAATAATCAGTTTATTTGCAGACTGTCCTATCTGAGTTGCTTCAGCGGATGGCTTACGTAAAGCCTTATCTCTGATCTCCTGCCTTCATAAACACTCAGTTTGATAAGAGTTTAATTTTTGTGTTACTGTTTCCAGACTGTTTCCTTCCCAGGTTCAGAACACGTCTGTCTTGTGTTGCCTCTCTTTTTACTGACTCTCTCCTGCTACTATTGCTACAAAGTGGCCTAGCGTCTATGGAGAGACTATAGCTCACCTGGACGAAGCCAATACTTTTTTTTATTCCTAGGGCAGCCTCCTAGCGGCCGGGCCTATATCTATGAAGCTACATCCACCAATTATATTAACGAGAAAGACAGTTTTTGATTTAGACACTTTTCATAAATCCAGCCCACTAAGTTCTATGGAAGACCAGCAAGTATAGCTCAGAGACATAAAACTATCTGTACCCTAACTCACACTACCGAGTCCTGTGTATTCCTATGTGGTGCAGCTTCAGCATGTTTTCATGCCTCCTGTTTGTGACCTTAAAAGCAGATGAGACCACTGTGAATCACTATCTCCGAAATACACCGGAAATTATGCACACAGAACTCAAAGAAAGAGAGGGAGTCAGTATCAGTCAGGGAAGTTTTAGGAGACTGTCAACATTCTCCTGCTCCCCTTTATAGGGCAGAAATTATATCTTTAGCAGTACTTTATGAATGGAGGAACATACAGAAGCACAAGGAGGGCAGAGCTTGGTGGGGAGGTGTCTCAGAGCTGCCAGGAGATATTTGATAGATGCTGATGTAATCCTGTAGTTCACAGGAAGTCAGCCACAAAGGAGAGACTGTCCTATTGTCTACAGAGAAGAGAAAGTGCTGGACTGGTGCTCAGACTGAGATCAAATAACACAGGTGCCCATAATGAAAGGGTATGGATGCAACTGAACTGGGATGAAAAACGACATTGCTTCTTAATAAAATTAAATCTTACCGGTTTCTTATTTTCAAACTCTGCGATATGGTTGATGGCAACAGCTGAGTAACCAACTAAAAGGTTGAAAAAACAGGAATAGGATTCAGTTAAGATCTTGCAACACCTGGATCTGAACCTAGTTTAGAATAGAGCCTACATCTGACAACACTAGAAGAGTCGTTTGGGGGAATATTTTTTTTTTTTTTTTTAAGCAAGCATTACTCCCCTTACTGATCCTCTCTGCTCCAGCAGCCACTGCTCTCTCCTTCATGGGTTTTGGCTCTACACACAGGAAAGGTCAGGACATGACCACTCAGCTAATCTTTCCTTGGTCATTTCCAGTGATGGGAGTGGTGGGCCAAAAAACACCATTCATTTCAAGGTAGGCCTGGACAAATTTCAAGAACCAGGTAGGCAATGTGCTCCAAAACTTTTTCTACTGATACCTACTGAAACTAATTTTTGTCTGGCTGATAATGGAAAATAAAACTGTTTCATGGGGTGATCTTATTGGTTTTACAGTTTGCATTAATGATAACAACTTGTGGAGTTCTTGACTTCGAGGTCTTGTTTGAAAAGAAAATGCCTGTCTGACACTACATGGGTTGTTCATCTTTGTTGGGATTTTTTTTCAGCCTCCTTCTGAGGTGGTGACCATACTTACCTGATCCTTGCAGCTGGTTTCTGGCTTCATTTCTCAGCTTCGGGCTCCGTACATTCTAGGTTAGCCTTCTATTTGGTTCAAGTGACACATCAGTGACATGTCATGGCTGCAGCAGCCATGTGGCCTGCATCAAACAGGAAGGTGTCCCAGTACCTGCGGCGCCCAAGGAGAAGCGATGGAGCTGAAACCCTGCAGTGAGGATCAGGAAAGTATGCTCACCACCTTGGGTCTAGCCAAGCTGGGGAAGGGGTCTGAAAAAACATCAAGGGTGAACAACCCCTTTAAAGGAGAGAAGTGTGTACAGTACTTGGCCATCTCCAGCAGTCTCCGAGAATGAAAGGAGCAGCAGGCCACATGCTCAATTTGCTGCTCCTTCAGTACAGGGGACCGAGACCCCTGTTGACTAGCTCGGAGGGGTCCTGGAGGTCGGGTACCGACCAATTAGTTATCCCCTATCCTTGAGATACACAGGATAACTTTAGAGATCGGCACAACCCCCTCAACATATTAGGTAACATCCACGTGGGACAGAAATGCTGCAGATTGAAATTACCCCTCCAGAGCGATTAGCTTGGGGGGAGGCATGGGGGCAATGACACCTTAGGTAGTTTCAGGTCAGGGGTATTTCTAGGGTGTTCTCTTTCCTTCCCTGTCTCTTTTCCCGCCTTTTTTTTTATTTCAGGTAAAATCACCTCAGAAATTTTTGTACCTGAAAGCCAGCTGACTCCGGTTTTCCTGCCTTGTCAACAAAGAAGAGGATTGGCTACTGGTTGTTGCTGGGGGAGATTTCCAGCTCCCTGATTTGTTGTTGCTCTGGCGGCGTGAATCTGTACCCCTTTATATTTTCAGGTTCGGCGGTGCTGGCTCAGAAGTGCCTAAAAATTTGACCAGCGTCCCCCCCCCCCCCCACTACTCTTAATTTTGTCATTCAGTCACCTGTCGATGGGCTTTATTAGAGGGGTAGTGTCGCTCAGCTCAGGCTGAGTGGACCTTGGTCTTTATATGGTTAATTTATTCTTGGTCTTTTGGTATCGGTTATTGGTGGTGTTTTAAATTAAAATATTTATTTAATTTATTGTTGTAAATTAATTTATGTGACCCTTAATAAAGCACAGCGGCCATTTTTCTCCACTTAGTTTTGAGTCTCTTTATTTATTTAGGAGCTAAGGTGAGGTTATAGTGTGTCATTTGCTCCCATATGTTATATCAGAACACTCTTGTCAGCTTAAAGTTCAGGACCACTTTAGAGCAATTTCCCCAAATATTTTAATCAGCAGAACTAATCTACTTCTGTCAGCAGAGATCAGAACCTTCGCTGGTCGGCCTGTGCATTCACATCGCTCTCTTTCTGAAATGGAACACTTGAGCTAATGAACTTTCTCTATAGCAACAACATTGCTAATATTTGGCGAGGCGAGGAAGCACGTTCCCTGCCCAAGTAGAAACAGGGTGCTTGGTTAATAGGACTGGCAAAGGTATGAGGGCTACCATAGGTTGCCTCCTGAAGTCCTCTTGTACCAACATTTTTGGTTTTGGTTAACAACCAACATACAATCCAGATGTATCCTTGCCACTATTATTACAAATTGCTTAAGAAATCCTGGCAAACCTTTACAATGCACTCTCCCCCACACATACATGCACATATATGAGGGGGTCTGGGATCAGCTTGCAGGTCCACCTATCCTAAGTACGTGAGATAAATACTAAAAGCCAAGTGGCCGTCATGCCTAGAGATTTATTACTGCAACCCTACATTTTTAGGTTACTTTACATTCATTTCTATGACATTTTTTATTTTGGGGGTCAATAAGAATTTTTAACTGGGGATGTGAGAGTCTTACACATTACATGCCCTCCTAGCAGTCTGAATTGTGCCCTCCTCTAGCAGCAAAAGTGGTGACCCACAATTTCCCTTCTCGTTGCCCAGTCATCAGAGCAGCCTCCTTCCCAGTTGTCCAATATTCGGGAGGTACTATTTCTCCTTATGGAGAGGGCCTAGTAGTCGTAAGGAGTCTTATAGGCCAGGTCATGCTCCTCTGGATTCTGGGGAAAATCTATGCTAATTAGCTCTATTTCCAAAGCTAAACCTCTGATGCCACCAGAAGGAAGGTAGCTATCCCATAAGTCAATGCGCTACCTTTAAACAGGCCTAGAACCATGACTTAGATGATAGCTAAGCCAATTGTCCAATAGGCACCCTGGCACACCCCCATTCAACCAGTGGTCACAACAGCACTCCACATGTAGTCACTTGCACCGTTCTCCCATGAGGCGCCTTCTGCTGGCAGAAAGTCACATGTTTGACTGTGTACTCCTCAAACATGAGGGGTACACAGTGCAATCCTTATATGAGGCTGCTACTGTGGAAGCAAAAGTCCTCAGGACTAATGTTCTCAACCACAGTGCCCTTGGTTTGTCCAGCCCTGATGAAGAAGAATGTATATTTCTTACATATGTGCCTAGATATATTCCAATATCATGGATGTCACAGAAACTCTCATGACGTGCCCTCTTCTGATTTATTAGCTGCTCTGTTATCATGAAGGCGCTTGTGTGGAACCAAACACATCCAAATCTACATCTCAACTGGCTTGAAACGTGGGGATTAATATACGTGAGGGCTTGGATGTAGATGGCGATTTCAATCCACACGTGGTCTCCATGAGAACATTCCCACTGACTGTGAAGGAGACACATTGTCATCAGTACCTCTCAGAGGTACCATGGCTTTAGGCCTGGGACATCAAGCAGTCACATCAGCACTGACACAGATATTAAAGGGAACGTTTGACTAAAGGCCCCATGTAAAAGGCGTCTGATGAATCTCTCCTTTCTGATGCATGACCCGCGTTGTACTTACGATGCGCTGCCATCTCTATAACGCTTTGCAACTTCTTTACTTCCGTACAGTTTGTAAGGTTGAGATCTACGAACACTGCCATCCTGAAATGAGAACCCGGGCATATGAAGATAAATTAGGACAGAGGTTAATGCATGTGGCTAGGGTACAGTAGATGCATCAACTATACTTTATGAGAAAGAAACAGGAAAAATGTCTGTCCCGTGTCTGTGACAACTGGAAAGTAATATGATTTCTGCTGAAAAATAAGGTTTGAAGGATTCCAGTATTTAGCATTTTTTGCCCGACTTGTATAAAACAAAAACAAAAGGATCAAGACTAACATCTGCACTTAAGGGGTTTTCTGAGATTTTAATACTGATGACCTACCCTCTGGACGTATATAAGGGGTCATCGGTATCTGATCGGTGGGGGTCTGACACTCGGGAACCCCACCGATCAGATGTTTGAGAAGGCATCGGCACTCACTGTAGCACCGCAGCCTTCTCACAGCTTTTTCTAGGCCTGTGACGACATCAATCACGTGGCCTAGGAACGGCTCAGTCTCATAGATGTGAATGGAGCAGAGCTGCAATACCAAGCACAGCCGCTATACAATGTACGGCACTGTGATTGGGAAGCACGGAGAAGGCTGCAGCGCTCACAGAGAGAGTGCCTATGCCTTCTCTAACATCCAATAGGATAGGCCATCAGTATTAAAATGTCAGAAAATCCTTTTAATTCATGACAAAAAGCATGCCTCATCCTGCATGATCCTAAATGATGGTAAATTTGCCAGGACCGATGACCCACACCAGACCAGGTCCCCTTTTTGGAAAGTGGCTAGGGCAGCGTAAAAACACCAATTGCATGCAACATAGGAGCGACAGGGTTTAGAAAAGTTGCAAACCAGTAGCTTGTGGCTTGTTTTCTCCAGGAATCTGGACTAGGGCCAATGTAAGGGACCCCCATTGAGTTTTGTGAGTTCTGTCGGCAGATATACACACATACACAGCGTCTGTTATCACAATGCAAAAACACTGCGCTTTTTCTAGTGCAGGGATGGGCAAACTGCTGCTCTTCAGCTGTTGTAAAACTACAATTCCCATCATGCCCTGCTGTAGGCTGATAGCTGTAAGCAGTCTTTGCATGCTGGGAGTTGTAGTTTTGCAACAGCTGGAGAGCCGCAGTTTGCCCATCCCTGTTCTAGCGGATCCTCGATCTATGAATCTACAGCACAGGAAGACTTACAGCAAGTAGCATCATGCGGTGTTATAAAGATACATGCACCATAAGAGGCTGCAGGTCCATAAGATGAGACTAGGAAGGCGCAGCACCCCACTGTACACGACCTGAGCCCCTAGGGAGCAAACAGCGCTCAGTCATTACAATTACACAAGAATGGCTCCGCATCCGTTATGTGGTCAGCATGCGGCTGCGGGCCGCAATACGGGCCATGGCCTAAAAGGGATGTTCTGCCGACACATGAAGCGTATGGGTTGGATGATCGCGTTCCTTAAAGGGTTTTTAGAACACTTTTGGTATGTCACAAAGTTTTGATTGGGGGGTCAGAGCGCTGAGACCCACACGGATAGTTAGAACGAGGAGAGAGAAGCGCTCACATATTGCACTCTATTTCCTAGCGGCAGGAGACAGGCTCAATAGAAAGTCTGTGAGCGAGTCTAGATTCCATCCGATATTGCAAGCGCTTCTCTCTCCTCCTTCCAGTGATCATTAGGGTCTCAGACCTCATACAACCCACCAATCAAAACTCTCTCTCTCTGACATGTCAAAAGTGTTTTGAAAACTCAGTGATCTTTTAAAGGGGTTTTACGGTAATATTGATTTTTAAGCAAGTGCCAGCAGCCTGCGCCCCCTGAAATAGAAGATTCAACAGCTGCCTGCTCCAGTCCTCCTCGCCGACTCCATTGTTTACATCCGGCTGGCCATGGTCACATGCACTGCTTCAGCCAATGGCTGGCTTCAAAGGTGACATGCTGCGTGTGACCGCATCACCACTGAAGCCAGGCATTGGCTGGAGCGGTGCATGTGACCATGGCCAGCCGGATGTAAACAATAGAGTCGGCGAGGTGGACTGGAGCAGGTATGAATCTTCTATTTCAGGAGGCAGGCTATCCTGGTTATAGTTATCCCCCATCCACCGGATGCGATCAGCAACCCCCGGGACTCCAGCTGTTCAGAAACTACAACTCCCAGAATGCTTCATTTACTTCTATGGGAGTTCAAAGAACATCCAAGAGTGCTTGCATGCTGGGAGTTGTAGTTTCACAAAAGCTGGAGTACTGAAGGTTGCTGATCCCTATAACTATCAGACCCGTGGAGGTCCTACCACTGGGACCCCTACGATCAAGAGAACGCTTGGTTATTTCCGGCACTAAGCGATGTGCTTTTCCAATCAGCTGCTCCGTCCATTTTAGGGGCCCCATTCTCATGATAGCTGTGCCCTATTCTGTGAATAGGAGATAAATTCTATAACCAGAATACCCCTTTAAATATCACTATTACTGTAAAACCCCTTTAAGGGGCAGAAACGTGCCCATGCAGGTCATTAGGCCCTTTTCACCTGACCTACTTTTGGTCCACATCCGATCCACATTTTTTGCATTTCAACAGTGCCGCAAAAAATGCAGACAGCATACCGCATTCATATGTCCGTTCCGCAGTCACACAAAATATAGAACGTGTCCTAGTCTTGTCCATTTTGCAGACAAGAATAGGCATTGTTACAAGGGGTCCACAAAAGAAAACCGGATGCAATGCGGACGCCAAAATAAAATCGTGTGAATGAACCCTTTACAAGTTTCCTTAGTCCACCCCTACAGAAGATCTGCTGTGCAGAAACCTGGGAAAGCTGCAATGGTTGATATGGGCTGTCACTCCTGCCAGAAACAGAATCTTAAGTTGTCAGAGACAGAAGTGAAGGAGCTGGGTGTCGGCTCATTATATATCGAGAGCCCACAATGACAGCAGATGACCGGGGGTCCGGCTCCCCCAGCACCTTACCTCTCAGATGATGATCTTTCTCCCAGCACTGAACTCAGCAGCGACCATGTGTTCCTAGCTCCGGCTCCAACCAATCAGGACTCAGCAACGGGCAGGGGGCGGGGTTTGTGATAGGATTAGTAGTTTCCCTGGGTTGACTGACTTTGCTTGGACAGTACATTACGTGAGCGCGTTCGCCATTCGCTAGTGGGTAACGTTACTTTTGGCCTGTTATTGGTGTAGCGGAAGCACGTGATTAGATCTGTTAAAAGCGATTACTTCCGGGTGTCTGCGCGTGAGCCGTTCTGGAAAGTGTGGAGCTGTAGATGTGTGTCGGATCTTAAAGTGAAAGCACATTGTTCTTTTCTTCCCAATTACAACAACAAGCATAAATATATATAATCATTTCAATTGAATTATATAAATGATATTATTATAATTTTTTTTATGTTTTAACTTCTGTAGCATTTTTTTTAAAGAGGACCCGTGGGCAGGATCAACCCTATTAAACCAGATATGCTGTCTGGTAGGGTTGATCCTGCTGATTACAACCATAACAAGGCAGTTCTAGAATTTGTATTCTGTATACTTATCAGGGCTTCAGTGCAGCAATGAGTGGGTCCTAGCTCCCTGTGTGAATGGGTGCTGTGTGCGGGCTGCAATTAGGGTTGCCACTAGGGTTGAGCGAACTTGTATTTTAAGTTTGGTGTCCAAAGTTCGGGTTCAGGTTATCAAAGAATCCCATTATGGATTCCGCTACCACGGACCATAACGGAATTTGGAATCCATAAGGGGATTCTTCGATGATCGCCGAACCTAAAAAACAAGTTTGTTCAACTATCCTTCACTGCTCTACTTCGTTCTCCTCCTCCGCACAGGAGCTTCACCCCTCATGTCACATGATCATTATACCAGGCCCTTTACCACCTCTTATCCAATCCAGTACTGAGCCACGCCCCCTGCACTGATCACATGACGGTGACGTCACCCCAGGTCCTTAGTGTTTTCCAAGGTTCGGGTTCATCGAAGAATCCCGTTATGGATTCCAAATTCCGTTATGGTTGGTGGTGGCAGAATCCATAACAGGATTCTTTGATAACACCAACCTCAACTTTGGACCCGAACTTAAAATACAAGTTCGTTCAACACTAGTTGCCACCTTTCCCATCAAAAAATACTGGTTGTGGGGGCGTGGCTTAACACAGGGTGTTAAGTCGCTATCATACTGTGGCTTCCAATAATATTAATGCCCACATTAGTGCACCCCAGAATTAATGCTCCCCATTAGTGCCCCCCATTAAGAGTAAATGCCCTATTAGTGCCCCCAGGAAAATTAATGCCCCCCAGGAAGAATAATGCCACCCATTAGCGCCCCCAGTTAGTATAATGGCCCCATTAGTGCCCCCAGTTTGCTTCTGCAGAAAAAAAAGAAAAAAAGCACTCACCTCCCCCATTTGCTCGCGCTGCGGTGAACGCCCCCTGCTAACTGGAAGCTCAGGACAGTCCTGCACATCAAGTCAGCAGCGCAAGAAAATGGAGGAGGTGAGTTTTTTTTTTTCTAAACACGGGGGGGGTTCGGCTGGCAGGGAGGTGAAGCCTGCACTAATCAGCGCTCCGCAATAGAAGCACTCATTAGTAGCAGTCCGCGAAGGAAAATAAAAATCTCAGTTTTGCAATATGGGCCAAGGCATGAGGCCCTATAGTGATTTATAATGCTGTGTAAGGGCTCATGCACATGACCGTTACCTGTTTTGCCCTCAAGCTTTTTGCGGAACAGAACGTCCTGCCCTCTATAGAATAATCCTATCCTTGTGCATAATACGAACAAGAATGAGACATGTTCTATTTTTTTGTGAGGCCACGGAACGGACATACAGATTCGGACAGCACACAGTGTGCTGTCTGCATCTTTTTTGACCCCGTTGTAGTGAATTTGTCCGCATCCGACCAACAAAAACTGTTGATCGGATGCGGACAAAAAACGTGAGGCCTTACACTGACTTTTACTTAAACCCTTAACCTCTCTTGACTAGAGATGAGCGAACTTCTATTTTTAGTTCGCCGTCCAAAGTTCGGGTTTGGGTTATCGTAGCATCCCGTTATGGATTCCATAACGGCATTTGGAATTCATAAGGGGCTGCTTGATTGAACCCGAACCTTGGACAACCCTAAGGACCTGGGGTGACGTCACCGTCATGTGATCAGTGCAGGGGGCGTGGCTCAGCACTGGATTGGATAAGAGGTGATCCAGTGTTCGGGTTCAATGAAGCAGCCCCTTATGGATTCCAAATGTCGTTATGGAACCCATAACGGGATGCTACGATAACCCGAACCCGAACTTTGGACGCCAAACTAAAAATAGAAGTTCGCTCAACTCTACTCTTGACCTCTACCATTAAAATTAAAACTTAACTTTTATTAGTAGTTTTTAATTATTTCTGAACTCTAGGTCATTAAAGGGAATCTGTCACCTGCATACTAGCAAAATTTTTTTCATGAATCCATGTTTAATAAATTACCTTATTTCCATATGTGTTCGTGTTTTTCTTTTGTGCCTTGTCATTTCTTCTAAAAACCGCTTTTTCTGATATGTAAATGAAGCTGTAAGGAGCCCAGAGGGGCGTTCCTCCTTTACCAAGGTGCCCAGGAACGCCCCCCTGATGTGGCGTGCCCACCTAAATTTTAAAAAGAAGAAAGCCTCTAATCTCTAAAATCGCATCCCAGAGACGAGGCTAAATACTCCGCCCCCAGCAGCTCCTCTCTGTGCGGCAAATATCCACGCTCCGCCTCTCTCCTGCATCCCGAAATCCCGCGCATGCGCAGTGCCACTGTTGAGGCTGTTGCCCTCAGTATCCAGATGATCGCGCAGTGGCTCAGGAAACAGTGAACACGTCACTGGGCTCGGCGCATGCCCAGTGACGCTGTTGAGGCTGTTGCCCTCAGTATCCATATGATCGCGCAGGCGCAGGCAATCGCTGGCACTGCGCCTGCGTGGGATTTCGGAATGCAGGCAAGAGGCGGAGCGGGGATATTTGCGGCACAGAGAGGAGTTCAGAAATAATTAAATACTACTAATAAAAGTTTTAATTTTAATGGTAGAGGTCAAGAGAGGTTAAGGGTTTAAGTAGAGGCAATTTAAAAGGAAACCTTACCGACTACCAGGGTCAACAGAAGAGAAGCCTTACACTGACAGCATTATGTGTAATTCAGTAGATTCCACAACTCTCAGGGTTATACAGCATAATAAATCATTATAATGCTGTACAATCCTGTCAGAGGAGCGGAGGTCGAACAGCACCTCGCAACTTGCTCGTATGTGTCTGACCTTAATGAGCAGGATCAACCCTATCATGCCGGGTTTAATAGGGCTGATCCAAGGGGCAGACTGGAAATTTAAAGTGAGGGGAAACAAAAACTAAAAGTGGTTCATTATTGTATGTGGGCCCAGATTGACAGAAGGTGGGGCCAACATGAGTGGGTGGGGTCAGCTCGAGTAGGCAGATGGTGGCGTAAAGAGCTTGAAAAATGTCCCTCACTATACTGCCCTAGCAGAACCAAATACCACAGTGCAGGGAGGGGGGTGGGGTGGATGAGCTGGTGGAGTGGCGGGAAAAGCCCTCAGTAGTGAGGGGCCTGAGCAGGGCCGTCTTTAACAAGGGGCAGCTGCCCGGGCCCAGTTGTTCCTGGGGGGCCCAAGGCAGCTGCCTCCTGATCTCCGTTGACCACTGCAGCCAATTTCAATTAAATTGAGTGGCTGTCCACCCCAGATATCAGGCTGTCAGCACAGGGAGGATGCGAACTATTAGAGTAAGAACTGTGGGAGAAAGGACCTTTCATGACATCATCACCATGTGACCAGTAACATAGCAATATGGCTATGAGGTAATCAAAGGTCCTTTTCCTCTTCCAGGACTCTGTGTTGCTGCAGCCTGCAGGAGAAGGGTAGGTCATGTGGGTACAGGCACTGACCGACTATCTGCAGAGGAAGACGATCAGGGATGGCAGCTCAGCAGTGTCTGTAGAGGGGAGAGAGTATGTCAGCACTGGAGAGGGGCTGAGGATTGTATGCTGTGAGATTATATACTGGGGGGCTGCTATATAGGATTATATACTGGGGGCTGCTGTGTGAGATTATATACTGGGGGATGCTGTATGGGATTATATACTGGGGGCCTGCTGTATAGGATTATATACTGGGGGCTGCTGTGTGAGATTATATACTGGGGGCTGCTGTATGGGATTATATACTGGGGGCTGCTGTATGGGATTATATACTGGGGGCTGCTGTATGGGATTATATACTGGGGGCTGCTGTATGGGATTATATACTGGGAGGGATGCTGTATGGGATTATATACTGGGGGGATGCTGTATGGGATTATATACTGGGGGGATGCTGTATGGGATTATATACTGGGGGGGCTGCTGTATGAGATTATATTCTGAGGGGCTGCTGTGTGTGATTACATACTGGGGGGCTGCTGTATGAGATTATATTCTGAGGGGCTGCTGTATGAGATTATATACTGGAGGGCTGCTTTGTGGGATTATATACGGGGGGGCTGCTGTGTGAGATTATATACTGGACGGTGCTATATACTATAGGGTGCTATACTGTGGGGTGCTCGGGTGCACTGTAATGCTAGGTTGAGCCAAGCCCCGGTCTCCTTCCTGAACTGCAGAGCGGTGCCCACCTCTAGCCCTGAGCCCGGCTGCCCAGAGCACTGATCCTGAGCCGCTGGAGTCTCAGAACTGTAAGGATTTACAGTAATTCATTGTAAGCTATATTATATATGGTGGTGGAGCGCGTGACTGCATGCTAGGGCGTGGGAAGGTGGGATCCAGGGGGCCCAAGTAAATTCTCGCCCAGGGTCCAATCAATATTAAAGACGGCCCTGGCCCTATGGCCCTTTGATGACCAGCCCGTTTTGGGGGCGGGCGAGGGGGGGGGATGATGAGCTTTTGGGAAAAGGCAAGCCCTTTGCCGACTCCTGCACACTCTTTGAGTAGTGAGGGCCCTGGCAGATGACCAGGGAGGGGGGGGGGAATGAGCTGGCCGGAACAGCCCACTGACTGGAGTAGTGAGGGCCCTCGCCTGCGATGACCAGCCCGGGGGCTAATTGATGGGATTGGGGCCTGGGCTAATGCTGATCTGAGGGGTCTTTGGGCTGATAATTGATCTGGTGGCTGATGGGGGGCACTATTGGGGACCACAGGGCACAGTATTGGGGGTAGTAGGATGTTTTGTCCAGAAGATGGTAGGATGATGGAAAAGTAAACTAAGATTTTTTTTTTTGTGTCAAACTGCAGAGATTAAAAACGGCGTAAAAATGGCGGTCTGGTCTGAAAGGAGAAGACGAGGACAGAGAACACCTACATCGAAGGAGACGTCACTGTATGTAAGAGGTACGGGCGCGATTTATGGGTGGGGCTGTGTGTGGGTATGGTTTGAGGGTGGGTGGGGACACAGGGGCCCCATAATCTCCTATTGCCCGGGGAAGTGCCCCTCCCGAGATGGGGGGGGGGGGCCCATGGATCAGTTTCGCACCGAGGCCCCGTGCATTGTGTGTATGCCACTGCCCCCCCCTTCAGAATTTGACAGCATATGTCTATGGGGATATATATATATATATATATATATATATATATATATATATATATATATATATATTAGTATATATGCATAAACCAACACAAGCACTGAGCCCTGTCCCCCTGCTATTCCTACATCACACATCTTGCCCCAACCAGTCAGCACACTAGTTTACACCAAGGGTAAGCTCACTCTGCGTCCCCCTCCCCGCCACCCTACAGCACAGCATGAGCTGACTGTCTGCTGTGTCTGCGCCTACTGGTTATGGGATGCTGCAGAGGAAACCACAAGGTCCTGACACCTATTGAATTTAAACACTACCTTCCTGGCCGGGCTCTGCAGGTCACAGTGGGCAGGAGGTCATAGCAGTGAAGCGCTGCTAACCTTGTTGGGAGCCCGCTCTATCACAGGGCTCTGCTGCTGATAAAACCGTAATAATGACAAATACATCAGGCGAAGCAGCAGAGTGAATGAGACTTAGGCTAGGTCTACACAACATCATTTGTCGCGCGACATTTTGTTGCATTAATGTCGAGCGACAATTTTTATAATGGTAGTCTTGCAACATGCTGCGACTGCGACTTGACATTCAAAATTGATTTTTCTGTGACTGTTGTGTTGCAGTCCCAGCATGTCGCAGTGTGACACCATAGACTATCATTATAAAAATCGTCCCGCGACATTGGTGCGACAAAATGTCGCAGTGTAGTTGTGCCCTATGTGTTGCATGACTTATTGTCGCTGTGTGGCGGCGCCATTTAGTATCATGTGCCAGTAACAAGGGCCTCTCTCCTACCCCCTTCATGTGCCAGTAACAAGTGCCTCTCTCCTCTCCTACCCCCTTCATGTGCCAGTAACAAGTGCCTCTCTCCTCTCCTACCCCCTTCATGTGCCAGTAACAAGGGCTCTCCTCTCCGCACTTCCTTCATGTGTCCAGCAACAAGCTCGGCCACTCCTCTCTTCAGGGTGAACAGCTTCCTCCTTCCTCCATCGTGCCATGCTTGTGCAACAAGTGCCTCCTCCCCTGACTCCCTTCATGTGCCAGTAACAAGTGCCTCTTATAAAAATAAAAAAAAACACTTATACTTACCTCCATGGCAGTGATGCGATGCAGGCCTCTTCTGGCCTGTGTTCCGCGCTGTACGGCTCAGGTGGCGCCATGACATCATTGTGCCGCCTGCGCCAACCTCTGATAGGGTCCATTCACACGTCCGTGTGTGTTTTGCGGATCCACGGATCCGCGGATCCGCAAAACACGGAAACCGGCAATGTGCATTCCGCATTTTGCAGACCACACATCGCCGGCACTCTCATAGAAAATGCCTTTTCTTGTCCGCAATTGCGGACAAGAATAGGACATGTTCTATTTTTTTCGGGAACGCAATTGCGGACATCGTCTGTCCCCATTGAAATTAATGGGTCCGCAATTCCGTTCCGCAAATGCGGAACAGAATTGCGGACGTGTGAATGGACCCATAGGCTGCGGGCATTGTGCAGGCAGCCTATCAGAGGAACATGGAACGGAGACGCAACTGCCTGATCCTTCCTACTGTTAAGAATCTGGAAAACAAATGAGCAGATGTCAACATTTGCAAACAAGATGGCAATACACCAAAGGTTGAAAGGGTGATGCTACGTGTTCTTAACTCAGAGTAATGATATGCCATTTCTCTGGAAAAACATTGCGCCTCAATGAGCTGAAATGTCCTGAAAGGTAGGGCCAGGATGCAAGAGCCCAAGCAGGAAGATGTTAACGCAGGCACCGACATACAACAGGAGTTGTGGAACTTGTCAGGGTGCTGCTGCAGGTAGTCATTCAGGGTGTAGAAGTGCCCTTTCCTGGAATGCTGGGAGACAATGTGGTGAACCCAGTGCCTCCTCCTCAGTTCTAGATAGATGACTATTGTCCGTATCTCCAAGAAAGACGCCAGTACAGGATGACTGCATCTGTAGTAGAGCAGTACAAAATGGAGCAGGATGATGATGATGACGATGATGACTCCAGCCACACCACCCAATCATCTCAGTGGGACGCGGAGCCGGAAAGAACTTGCTCCTCAGGCATGCTGGCCAGAGTGGCAAGCTGTATGCTTGCTTTCTTACATACTGACAGACGTATCATTCACACCAAGCGGTCTGATTACTGGATAGCCATACTTTTAGACCCTCACTATCAAAGCAAAATGGGTGAATGTTTTCCTTCTGCCGAAAAGGACGCAAAATTATTTTATTACCATGGAACCTTGCCACCAGTGTGTCTGAAAGGGAAGCTCTTCTCTTCCCCTTGCAAAGTTAACCACCTCCCACCGTCTACACTGCAGCTAGTTCAATCTCCTCAACATGATGGAAGTTTTTAACCTGACGCACTAGGCTGAGGCAAATCAACAACTGGAGAGCTACCACCTCAACACCCAGGTTCAGTCCTACCTGGTCTCTCTTCTTTCTCCAGCACATATCATGTGATTCATGTTCCCTGACCCCATGGACTTCTAGACAGGCAGGTTAGAACAGTGGCCCGAATTGTCCCAGTATACTCTCTCTGTTCTTTCTTGCCTAGCCTCCTGTGTTATTTCGGAGAGGGTTTTCAGCATGGCAGGGCGCATGGTTACACCCAAAGCGACCAAGTTGTCCTCTGCCAGTGTCCAAAACATCACTTTTGTCCAAATTAACTAGGCATGGATCTAGGAGGATTTTTACAATCCTTCGACTGAGGCTGATGATTAGATTTGGCCCTGCTGATGGTGCCTCATATTGTCACTATTGCTCTCCGCCTACCTGCCTACCATTATGTACTATACAGCTGCTGCCATAACGCCACTGCCACCAACTTCTGTCTGCCAATATGTACCATATGACTGATGCAGCCGTCCCCCGCTGGAGCTGCAACTCCTCTAGGCTAATTCCCTACTGCCACCACTATTAACACTACACATCCACCACTACTACTACCACTAGCTATAAACAGCCAATCTACTGCCTTGCACATTCCATGCTATGCTGCTACTGCTGCCAAATGCTGCTGTTACCTTACCCATTCCACATTGTACTCCTGCTGCTCTCAATTAAAATAGATAATATTTCTAGACTCTTTCAGAGAAAATACTTTCTCTTCTGACAATTATCACTTATAAGTGTATAAATATGGGCAAGCACTCACATCGCTTCTGACACCCACCACTGCATCTCCCCCCCACCCCCCCTCCCCGGCTCATTCCCGTCTCGGCCCGCTATCGGCTGTCCCCCGTCGTATATTTTCATCCACGCGACGGAGAGATGCGGCAGCGGCCGGACATCAGAAGTGTCCGGGATCAAGGTAAGTACGGCCCGGGCGTGTGGGGAGCATTTTACCCCTTTAAGGTATAATTTTTGCGCGCTTGGTTCCCCAACAAGCCACTGTTTTTTTCCCTAACACTATGTGTGTTTAAACACCATCTGGCCCTGATAAGGGCCATTTTTTGTAAAAGTGTAGATTTGGAATGTGAGGGCCATGGTAAAACCTTCAGCTTGTGCCTTTTAAGGTAATCTGTTGTGGATTTTGAGACATGTTTGGAATTATTATCCAATTTCATTAAATCCATTCTTCCCTCTTCCCGTGAAATGTTCCCCGTGCCATTGGCTGCAACACAACCCCAAAGCATGATTGATCCCCCCACATACTTAATGGTTGTAGAGGTGTTCTTTTCATGAAATTCCATGACCTTTTTTCTCCAAACATACCTTTGGTCATTGTGGCCAAAGAGTACTATTTTAACCTCATCGGTCCACTCGACTTCTTTCCAAAATACCTCTGGCTTGTTTAGATGTTCTTTTGCAAACTTCTGACACTTAATTTTGTGGTGAGGATGCAGGAGAGGTTTTCTTCTGATGACTCGTCCATAAGGCCATATTTTTGCAGGTGTTGCTGAACAGTAGAAGAATGTACCACAACTTCAGAGTCTGTTAAATCTTCCTGAATGTCTTTTGCAGTTGAGCGGGATTTCTTATTTGCCTTTCTAGCAATCCTACGAGCAGCTGTCTCAGAATTTTTTCTTAGTCTTCCAGACCTTCTCTACACCTCCACTGTTCTTGTTAACTGCAATTTCTTAATTACATTTTAAACTATATCTTTGCCCATTGAAATTCATGTCAAAAACAATACACAAAGCTATAGTCAATGGACAACTGGCACATCTACACCTAACAATCTGGTACATGCTGCACTCACTGGATTCATGCTGCACACAACATACACTTTGGATACATGACACACAACACTGGATACATGCCGTACACATCGTTATCATGCCAGACACATTCTACAGAGAATCCTGGCAGCATATAGCCATGATGTCCCCCCACATCATCTGCATGCCCACAAAGATCAAATGAAGCTATGCCCACTATGGATGGAAGTGAAGCCCAAATCTCTGGCTGCTGCCTGACTGGACCCCTCTCTCTTTAGAGCTCCTGTGTAGCTGAACAGGCTGCACAGATGATATGTCCGTCTATGATGTTTACCTTTTTTCATGTCCACCATATCTAAGGATAAAAGCTACATACTGTAACTAATAAACAATAGCTACATTTTCAGATGCATATGCAAGCTTACATATTTTACATATGAAAGAAACAAGGTTATATAAGGCTTCGTTCACATCTGTATCGGCAACTCCATCGCAAATTCCATTAAAAGCATTGAACAAAATGATCAATTATATTGAATGGGTTTCCATTACGTGCTGTTTATATTCAGCCATGCAGCTGATCCAGTGCTTCCATTGTTGTTCTTCCCCTATAACTGAGCAGAACAATGGAAATATGAAAGGTGAAGAATGTAAAGAGAGGACAGTGGTGGTATCTTTCACTGTTAACAAAACCTAGGTCAGGACAGTCTGCATACAGGTTAAACGAAAAATTGGAATATCATGCAAAAGTTCATTTATTTCAGTAATGCAACTTAAAATTAGAATATTGTGAAAAGGTTAATTATTCTAGGCTCAAAGTGTCACACTCTAGTCAGCTAATTAATCCATACCCCCTGAGCAAAGGGTACCTGAGATTATGACTTTGTGGTTTTCATAAGCTATAAGTCATAATCATCCAAATTATAACAAATAAAGCCTTGAAATATCTCGCTTTGCATGTAATGAGTCTACCCATATATTAGTTTCACCTTTGCATTACTGAAATAAATGAACTTTGCGCAATATTCAATTTTTTCGAATTTCACCTGTATAGTCTCTTGGGTGGAGATGTTGATTCTGCTTTTATTGTGTTTGCTATACCTATTTTATTTATTCAGTTTCCAGTTGTAAGTTATATTGTACAGATATTATTCAGAACCCAACAATAAATGTAATATTATATCATCCAGTATGATCAAGAACTGAATTCCAAAGATATTGCCACCAGGTATGTATCAAAGTGCCTTCCTTACCAGCAATATGTTGGAGTTTCATAGGAGATAAATTGCTGTACCATCATAGGAGCAGTTTGATAAAATGCCGCCCATGGTTCATACAGTAAATACAGTTTTTGAAAATTTCTTCTACAGAAAATAGTTTTCCCAGCTTTTTGTCCCATTTTGCAATGTAACGACTTTTTTCAAGCTATAGCCATTTAGGCTTCATTCACATGCCTATATCAGTTTCGCGGTTCGCAAACCATGGATCCACACCGTCCTGGTGCATGCCGCATTTTTCCTACTCCCTTTACTAGAACTGGCTATTTTTTTTCACGCATGGACAAGAAAAGGACATGTTCTGTAATTTGCGGGGAACAGCCACCCGGATATGGACAGAACATGGATGACATCCATGTCTGTATTGTTTGCGGACCCATAGAAATGAATGGGTTCGTATGCAGTGCCCAAAAAATGCAGATTGGACGCAGACCCAAAATACGGTCGTGTGGAGGTAGCCTAATAAGGAATCTAAATAGTGGAAATGTCCTTCTTATTGTATTTTTGATTCATTTTTTAAGGAAATGTTTATAATGCTTAGACCCTAAAATAACATCCTTTTGAATAGGAGCGTTCACAAGTCTCATTGGGCCCCAACATTCTAAAACATCCTACCAAAGGTGTTATAGGTGCCCTAACATGGTAGGCCAAGGGGGCTTCAGAAGATAATGCTGCTAAGGAAGGAAGGAGAAAATGGCTGCAAGATGGGAACTTCTGACTATAGTAAAAACAGAGCTCAGTTGCTATTTCTCAAAATGTGTGCAGCATTGTCCTCCCTAACCAAATATTAGGACTGAGAGGTGCCTGCCATCTGCTGTCGGAACTTTATCAAATGTATTGTAATGTTTAATAATAACTGTGCTCATCATAATCATCATTGTCTACTCATTTGCATTAGTTATTGAAAATTCTGTTTATTTATTGCTTTTGACATTTCCTTGCTAAATACAGATACGGAACATATCGTTTGTAAAGTGCAGCTGAATATGTTGGCACTAAATGAAGATCCATTTTATTGCTATTATAATATTAATGTGAAGGTTCTCATTCATCCAGGCCATGGTGTATCAGGAGTAATAAGTGGACATTTCATTAGTCATCTGACTGGCTTGCTCAGTTTCTGGCTTTCTCTTTGTACAGTAATTGAGAAAGCCATTCGGATGACTAATGAAACAAGTCTTAGGTGCTCTGACTTATTAAACTTTTGGCTACCAGAGTTTCTTTTTGTTTTTGCCTTTCTTGCCTTATCTTTTTGTTTTTATTGTTCCCTGTTTTCCCATAGCCATAACTTTTTAGTTTTTTCTGTCGCATAGCCATATGAAGGCTTCTTTTTGCTGGATAGGTTGTACTTTTTAATGCCACCATTTAATATAGCATATATAGTGCCCTGGAACAGGGGTACTTTGAAGTCTGGACATATGTGTCTTTTTTATAGTTATGTCTACTGAGCTGTGTGTGGGCTCATTTTTTGCAGGACAATCTGTAGTTTTTTTTAATACCATTTTGGAGTGTGTGTGTCTTTCTGATCAAATTTAATTACACTTTTTGGGGTAAGAGAAGTGATGAAAAATGGCGAACCGGCCATTTTGATATTTTTTCTGTAACGCAATCCGCCGTATGGGATAAATATTTTTATATTTTATTAGTATGGGCATTTTTGGATGCGGTGATGCCAATGATGATTACATTTTTTATTGTTTATGTTTTTTTTATTCTAGGAAAAGGGGGGTGATTTAAATTTTTATATTTTAAATATTTATATTTTTACTTTTTAAAACTTTTACTTATGCAGTACTCAGATTTATTTCAACTTGTACTCTATTCCCATAGAATGACAGTACAAGCTGACTTTGCAGATATCTTATGTTGGCCTGCCAACATAGGAACTGCAGCTCTAATACCCTGTGTCTCTTCAGAGCAGTGGCGGATCCAGGGGGGGGGGCAACGGGGCAATTGCCCCCCCCGATATTGTGGCAGGCTGGCAGCACCGGCGGCAGTGACAGGAGATGAACGCTTCCACTGTGGAAGCGTTCATCTCCATAGCGATCTGTGTCGCCGTCCTCTGGACAGCGATACAGATCGCTGTGCAGTGCGGCAGGGGAGGGAGAGGCGTCTCCCTCCCTGCTCCTCTGATAGGCTGCCGGCCTCGTGCCGACAGCCTATCAGAGCGATTCAGGCGGCGCGATGACGTCATCGCGCCGCCTGAGCAGAGGACAGAACGGGACACAGGCCGGAAGAGGCCTGCATCCAGCGCTGCAAGGAGGTAAGTAGGAGGGAGGGGGAAAAGAAGCCTGCACATGATTTTGGGGGAGGGGGAGGGAAGGAGCCTGCACATGATTTTGGGGGAGCCTGCACATGATTTTGGGGGAGGGGGGAAGGAGCCTGCACATGATTTTGGGGGAGGGGAGGGAAGGAGCCTGCACATGATTTTGGGGGAGCCTGCACATGATTTTGGGGGAAGGGGGGAAGGAGCCTGCACATGATTTTGGGGGAGAGGGGAGGGGAGGAGCCTGCACATGATTTTGGGGGAGGAGCCTGCACATGATTTGGGGGCTGGGGAAAGGAGCCTGCAAATAATTTTGGGGGAAGGGGATGGGTGGGGAAAGGAGCCTGCACATGATTGGGGGACATGATGGGGGAGAGAGGAGACTCCGGGGGGCACTATGGGGACATTACTGATGTATTTTATATGGGGGTAGTAGGATAATTTGTCCAGAATATGGGAGGATGATGGAAAAGTAGTAACTGAGATTTATTTTGTTGTCAAACTGCAGAGACGAAACCTGACGGTCTGGTCTGAAGGTCTGAAAGGAGAAGATGAGGAAAGAGAACATCTACATCACAGGAGACGTCACTGGATGGAAGAGGTAAGTGGGGCTGTTTTTCTGTAGTGATGGGAGTTGGGGCGTATCAATCGCCCAAAGTGCCCCTCCCGAGACCAGGCTCTGGATCCGCCAGTGCTTCAGAGAGACTCTGCATATTAGAATTAATGACTGGCAACCCCAATCTTATGTACAGGGTGCTGGTCTTAAACCGGAAGCACGGCATCTAAAAGCTTAAATCACTGCGATTAGCATTAGTGCCGGCTGCAGACATTAGCCGTGGCTGGGCCTCTGCTGTCTGAAACAACAGAGACCCGCTGGCTATGGTACCTGCTGCACAAGCTAGTGGGCGCCATGTTTAAAGAACCCCTCGATGTCTTACGCGTATGGCGCTTGAAGTCTAAGGGTTATTACTAATAGTATTAACCCTTTCATTGATGTTCTGTTTCTAGTTAATTCATTTTATCTTACTGTATGTTGCTGTCACCATACAGAGTTGTGAACCCTAAACTTTCCATCCCACTGTACCAAACTATTTGCATGATCTGTCCTAGGCAGCAGCCCACAACTGGCCGACAGTCCCGACAGTACTAATGTTTACAAATAAGTAATTTTAGCAGTAAATAAGTAAAATAAGGTCTTCAAATGAAAATTACATGGTAAGCTGATTTATTCTAATTAGTACTATGTAAGGTCACATTCACACGACCGTAGTGTTTCAGCTAGTGGTGACGATCGTAGTGACGATCAGCTAATTGTGGATCCGCAAAACCCAGATACCGGCCCGTGTGCGTTCCACAATTTGCGGACCGCATATGCAGCTGCTATCATAGAAAATGGTGTGCTGTCCGCATCTTTTGCTGCCCCATTGAAATGAAGGGGTCCGCACCCGTTCCACAAAATTGCGGAACAGATGCGGACTCATTCATACGGTCATGAGAATGTAGTCTAATGCTTACTTTTCCCTGCAGTAGTCGACTTCTGATCAGCTTTACACAGCAATTTCAGCCCTGAACTAGTGCTGATCAAGTCGATTGGCACTTTCTTTTTACACAGCTTGATGCACACTGAATGGGGAATTAACGAGAGTAAGATCCATGAGGATTTCCGTGCGGATTTCCGTGTGTTTATGCATCATATCCGCACCAAAATCCACAATTGCTAACAGCAGTTTTGTTGCTAATTCAATGCTCTTTTGCCACAGATCTCACCCTTCATTAGAAAAGGGTGAAATCCGCAGCTAAAACCGCAAACATAATTGACATTCTGCGGATTTGGAAATCCTCGCGGCAGGTCAATTTCCCCACAAGTAAATTCTTTAAAGTGTACATGACATTTGTGTAATCTTATACACTTTGCTTGTGCTTTACTACACTGTGTTATTTCTGCACAGAAAAAAACGCACATATTCTGCAATGTGCGCAAGTGGCCTAAGGCTTGGTTCCGGGCGAAGATTTTGAAGTGGATTCCACTCCAAAAACTCTCATCCAAAAACACATGCTGAACTTCCCCATTTCTTTGAAAACCGCACTGCAGAAAAAAGAAGTTTCCTGTCTATTCTTACGCAACCAGAATTCCATTAAGAACGGTCAGGAACGAAAATCCTCACGGGAACCTCAACCGAAACCACATAATAAGACACATCAGAAAAAAAAAAATACATGGAATTTTGTTTTCCTCGCCCAAAATAATCTGCATGAATGTAGTCTCGCTATCATTTGCAGTTCAGTTTGCTTGTACAGGGTGATGGTCTGCCAACAAACAATGGTTTTTGTGCCGTATGAAAGATATCCCCGATGGTATACAGCGCTGGGGCATGCTCACAAATAATGGACCTGCTGATCCTGTAGTGTATGACTTTGGACGCGCTGAGAGGACAAAATCATATTATTCACCTAATGGACATTGGAAAGTCATTCTTATTTGTACAGAAAGATTGCAATGATCTTCATAGAGATGGGTACAAGACTAATTATCTTCTCTTTGTTTGCAGAACAGTTTGTTCCTGGATTTGTCCAGTTCCGGTCTATTAATAATGAAAGAGCTGCCCTGGCTCCGTGTCCAGGAGTGAAGGTGACATGTTGCAATCCAGAGCACGTAATTATAATAATGTGAATAATGTATTCAATAAGAACTTTTGATAGTGGGGATACATTTTCCAGCTTTCGTCACCACCATCCACCCACCACACACTTGCCCTTGGCGTGATATAATGTTAGCCTCTAAGGTGAAAAACAAAACCATACATCGTTATACAGTGACTACTACTTTAAAAATGACACGAGTAGATATATGAATTAACCATTATTTCATTTATTCATGATATATTTGTAGCACTGCATTAAAGGAGGAGGCTACATCCCAGATGGAGACCCCAGACAGTGTGGAGACCTTGCTGCCTTTGACTGGGATGGTTATGGAACACAGGAATCATCCGTTCTCTTCTATCGCTAATAAAATATACACAATTGTAGTGCGTAGAAAGGCTTGATATAATGAATGCTGCAATGACCTTGTAAGAAATCAATAAAATGAAAATATTACATCATCTTTAACTATTTTACGTGCCAGAAATGTTGAAATTGCCCTTTATATGAGGCTTGAGGAAATAACTGTCAGACTTGAGATTATACTCAAAAACGAATAAGGGTAGGTTCACACTTAGGTTTTTTGGACGAGGTTTGAAGACAGATTTTACTGCAGGTTTTTCAGCCAAAGCCAGAAGTGGATCCAGCAGGAAGGAGAAGTATAAGTCCTTCCTTTATATTTCCAATTCCTTTCAAATTCACTTCTTGCGATGGCTGAAAAACCTGCAGGAAAATCTGCCTCAAAACATCCAAAAAACTGAAGCTACCCTAATGGTTCCTCTGTTTAGGAAACACGGCAAAACCCTGCATCAGGCTGTAATGTGTGAAAGTGACTTAAGAATTTGGTGCTTTTACACTTTTCTCATCATAAGGACCAGTTTTTCTCACTTTCAATGTAATCAATATCAGATCGACGGGGGTCTGACACTCAGCACATCTGCCAATCAGCTGTATGGGGAGATGGCGCACGCAGTGCACACGTGCCGTCTCCTTTCTCTCTGCCTGTTTGCTGCTGTATGTCTATGGGACAGCAGCAGCGGGCAGGAAAAGAGAAGGGAGACGGCAGGTATGCACTGCCGTCTCCTCAAACAGCTGATCAGCGGGGTGCCGCATGTCGGACACCGCAGATCTGATATTGAGGACTGATCCTGAGGATATGTCATCTATATTATAAAGCCCGGACAACCCCTTTAAAGAGGACCTTTCACCAATATAATACCCCCCAAATAACCCTCCTACCGGATAGTGCGTCATCCACTGATGTTCCCCTTTTTTTTTTTTTTAAATCGACCCCCTAATTCCTTCCTAATCGCCCCGTTTCTTCTGCCGCCTCATATGCAAATGAGGCGGAC
This sequence comes from Bufotes viridis, assembly GCA_033119425.1. Taxonomy (NCBI): domain Eukaryota; kingdom Metazoa; phylum Chordata; class Amphibia; order Anura; family Bufonidae; genus Bufotes; species Bufotes viridis. The sequence goes on from CM065594.1 coordinate 55,426,239, forward strand.
TTTTGTACGGGGCGTTGCTAAACATCCTGGTTGGGGGCATGTGTGCTGGCTTCCCCGGCTGAGAGAGCAGCCAATCGCAGCGCTGGTCTCTCAGCTAGGGAGAAGGAGCTCAAGGAACTTCAGTGGATGACGCACTATCCGGTAGGAGGGTTATTTGGGGGGTATTATATTGGTGAAAGGTCCTCTTTAACAGGGGGAGGCATCCTAAGAGTCAACACGTCCTCCTTGTATACGCATAAATATATGGGAAAGCTGGGTTCCATCTACTGGGCATTATCAAGCATCCCAAATTGCACATCATACCTCCAGCCACCTGCTGCAGATTTTGCACATCAAAATTGCATGCGGAAAATCCACAGTATTAACAGCAACAAATTGGATGGGATTTTAAGAAATCCGCAGCATATCATTTTATGTTGTGAATATCTGCTACGGATTTCACTTTTTGCAATGAGGATGGTTAAATCTGCAGCAAATCCACGGCATTTCCACAGAAAAAATCGGTATAATTTGACATAGATTTTGGCCAGATCTGCTCGGGATTTTCCGCTGAGCAAAATCTGCAGCCAACTTGCCATACTGTAATGATCAGCAATGGAAGCCGATCAATGCATGCTCTTTTCTTGGCGTACATAGTATAGACCAGGGATCAGCAAGCTTAAGCACTCCATCTGTTGTGAATCTACAACTCCCAGCATGCTCTATTTTTTATGGAATTTCTAAGAACAGCTGAGCAAGTGTCCATGTTGGGAGTCGAAGTTTCACAACAGCATACCTCCCGACCTTTTGGATGATTAAAAGGGACACATAGGCCTCTTTCACATGGGCGAGTTTTCCGAACGGGTGCAATGTGTGACGTGAACGTATAGCACCCACACTGAATCCGGACCCATTCATTTTAATGGGGCTGTGTACATGAGCGATGTTTTTCATGCAGCACTTGTGCGTTGCGTGAAAATCGCAGCAGGTTTTTCGCACAACGTTGTCCCCATAGAAGTGAATGGAGCTGCGTAAAAAACACATTGCATCTGGATGCACTGCATTGCGTTGCGTTTTTCAAGCAAGTAACTTAGCATACTTAGAATATCAGACAGGAAGTAGGAGTTTCTATGTGGCTGTGAGGCTTGAGGCAGCACATGAGCCAGAAGTTTGCTGCACCTAATTTACAGCCCTGGCAGAGCCTAAAGAACACAAAATGCCCAAGACACAACGGGCAATGAATGTAGAGAGGTTCATTGTCCTCGTCCAGGAGAGGCCCTGCCTTTGGGATCTGCATGATGGGGATTACCAGGACTGCTACAAAAAAAAAAGCAGCCTGGGTGGAGGTAACCCAGGAGCTATTTTCAAGTATTTAGAAGAAAACCCAAGGAAAAAGTTGTCAGAATTTGGGTAAGTAGCCAATGTATACATGTTTGATCCTTGCTGTCCTCCCTAGCATAGGGCATGTGATACGTTATCTTCCCTAGCATAGGGCATGTCATACGTTATCCTCTGTATAATTGTATATTTGGCAACATTTTCCTTTCTTGTCCTTTTATTACAAGTTGACAAAGTCAAAAATTGTTGGCGGAGCTGCAGGGACCAATTCCGAAAGGAAATTAAACAGCATGGGCGAAGTGGTTCCGGGCCCAAAGAAACGCCCCCATATATTTAAGCAACAGCTTATGTTCCTCCGTGACATCATGGAACTGCGTCCGTAAGTAAAATCTACACACTGACCACTACATATTTATCGATATACACTGTATTTAGACTATGTAGGTACTGTGATTGTTAACAATTGTTAAATTATAAATGTCATATTTGCCAATAGCAACCATTCCGATTACTACTTTCATTAGCAAAAGTCGGTGAACAACCTGACAAGTGGATTGGGAATAGTTGCTATGGTCAGCTATGACACTTCTAATTTTCAAAATGTATCTAAATGAACACATATGTAATTTGTTGTTTAGTTAATGTAGTACTATGTGATAAAAGTATTTTGCTGATGATACTAATTGGTGACTGTAATCTTTAAAATATTAAATAGTGTTAATATAGTACAATAAATATTTTGTTTTATTTTTTAAACAACGGAGGACAATCTAGAGGAGGAAGGGGAAGAGCTATCAAGCGCCTGCGAAGAAGACGCTATCTTTGGGGCCGTGCAGATGGAGAGTGCGGCAGGAGCCAGCAGAGCAGAAGCAAGGCCTCCCCCCCTTCTTTGGGTAGACCCATCCGGGCCAGACGACTGCCAGTGCCTCCTGCCAAGACTCATGTGAACACGCAGGTTCTAGATTATTTATCTTGAACTCGGCAGTAGGATCATCATGATCTATTTGGCCGGAGTCTGGCCTATTTTATGCACCAGCTGCCTCCAAAATGATTATTAAGAACCAAATGGGCTCTAGAAATCGTTCTGGAGGCAGCCACTCTCCTCCACAACCCTACAGAAATGTTTACTGCCCTTGAAAACTTTGGCCTCCATGGGCACATGTTTGGCCCCCACCCAATGCCACTTTCACAGGGCTCACATGGTCCCCCACAATTCCCTCCTCCAAGGGATTTTTATGGGGGCCACAGTATCAGGGCAATCTACATATGGCCAGCTTGCGCCCTCCTCCTCCCAAGCTGGCCCATCCCAAAACTCCGGGTCCCCCTCCCAACTGTCATAAATACCCTACCCTGGGCCTCAGTATCAGGGCCCCCCCTCGCCATCTGGGCATTATGTTAATTAATATTTTTTTTTATGTTTAATCTATTTTATTTATTATTCTATGTTATTTCCAGACAACAAATAAACATAGTTTTATTTTCCATATTTTTATTGGTATTTCCCTTTATTATATTCAGTACATCATGATCTTTATGTTGCACATACACAACATTAATAATTGTACACTTATTAGTAAACATTACTATGACCCAAATCCAATTAATATTTGCACTTTGACCCTCTATCACTTACACACTATAATAATAATATTAGTGTACTTTTCAACAACATACCAAAAATTATACAATGTTTTTTGAAATCATACCTTTATTATACATATATACATTACATATTAGAAATATTATAATGTAATTTAAGCACACAATAGCAAAAACATTACAGTTGAAGTATAAACACCATGACACATGCAATTATATTTTTAATGATATGAGAATGAGGCCAACTAAATCTTTATTAATGATCATGTGAAAACATCCATACATTTGATAATACATTTTTACACTTGTAATGAATGAGGTATTAGTACATATTTCACATACTGTGTTTAAAACAATTTTATGTAAGCAAAATATGTAAGTTCGCAACCCACGTCAAGGGTCCTCATGATCTTGTGAGTGCCTAACTAACAAATTCAAAAACCAACTAAAAAAAAAAACAGGTTAGCAAAAAATACTGGCAAACACAAACTTTCATGAGTTGAGGACTACTGAACCGATAGGGGACATAAAATAATCTGAAAATAACTTCCTCACTCTCAGTCAAGCAGATCCAGTTCGTCCAAGTGGTAAAGTGTCTCTTCCTGATGGCGGACTGTAGACTTGGGCGTCTTCATCAGGTGTCGACTCATAGGTGCGTATGTAGTTGTGCAGCACTACACACGCCTTGATCACCACATTGACATTTTGTGGGGCCAGATGTATGGTCGACAGGAAAACCCGACCTTTTATAACAAAAAATACCAAAGGCGCACTCCACAAACCTTCTGGTTCTACTTAAGCGATAATTACAATTGCGCCTCTTAGAATCCAAACCTTGTCTAGGAAAGGGTCGCATGAGGTGTCTAGAAAGGGCAAAACCCACGTCCCCTACAACCACATAAGGCGCTGGTGGGCCAGTTGAGTCAGGAAGGTTTGCTGGCTGTGGTACGTCCAGTTGGTTGGACTGAAGCCAGCGACCCATTCTGGAAGCCCTGAAGATGCGAGCATCTGCAGTACTTCCATAGGACCCAATATCTACAATTATAAAACTGTAGTTTGTGTCCGCCAAGGCCAAAAACCTACAGAGAAAAACTGCTTAAAATTATAGTATTGGGACCCTAAGTTTGGTGGCTTCTTAACCCGTATGTGCTTCCCGTCAAGGGCACCAATACAATTTGGGAATTGAGCCCTCTTCAGGATGCCCTAGGCTATATCAAGCCACTGCTGCCTGGTTGGATGTGGCAGCACTGAAGCTTTCAGTGTCAACCAAATGGCGGCACATGTAGCCCATATCACACCAGCAATTGTGGAGGTCCCCATTCTAAAAACAAAATGTAACGACGAAAAAGAATTTCCTGACGCAAGATATCTGAAATGAAACAAAACAAAAAAAATGAATACACTAAATAGCACACATTTAAAAATCTAGTACTTTAATTTACATTATTTAATGGCAATGTGTCTGCCAAGTTGATTTTAAAATAGGCCATACTCCAAGATTGGAACTCAATACTTTATATTTATAGATACTTTAAAGAAAGGAAGATCATTTAGCTACATCAACTTCCAGACCATTACCAGATACACACAGGTGACGTATCCTGATCATTACAGCCAGGATTTGAATAATTAACCCCCGCGGAACTGGAATCTAGTGTGACTAATCAATTACTTATTACTACACCAAGTGACTTTATACAAAGTGGCTGGCGCAAAAGCATACATAGTTTATGAATAAAAATTAACTATATACAATACATGTGTACTACTATTAGGTACTTATACATAGAACAAGTAAAGTTCTCAAGACACAGGCCATAGACCAAACAGCTATGTATTGCCAAACAGTGGCTCATTCATGTGTGAGTCTGATAATATGTAGTCTTACCTTAAAGTTATAATAAGACATTCTTCAGGTGACACACTCCGCCGTATGTTGGTGTCCTGGAAAGTCAAGGAAGGCCTCAACTCCCCCAACAGCCTATCAAAGGTAGCCACCGACATGCAGCACAAATTTAAGAAATTCAGAGGGTGCACATGGAGGTCAGAGTACAAGCCAACAAAGAGACCTTTTCTGGCCCGCTGCGAAATGATAGTATGCACCCACATACGCTTCCTCCGCGGTTCATCCTCAATCATTTCTGGCTGCTCTCCAAAACAGCGGTAGATTAGCCAGTGCAAGAAGACATGGTCAGTGGATGATACAGTGAAAGTGGACATCCTGCAAATCCAATCACCAAACACACACACGACAAACGACCCAAACTCCCCAAGCAAATGGAGCTGTCCAAAAAACCAAGGCATGCTGGGGGTATTTATATGTGTTTACAGTAACAGGTGAATGTAGAGGATGAATCAGTTTTTTTCACGCAGCGTTAAAAACGCATGCTATCCGCGTGTCACACGCGTGCGAAAAACGCACGAACGCGCATACAAAACTGACAGCTCTCGCAAGCAAAATCACACGAGTTTACCTGAACGCATCCCGACTAAATCCGTGACGCCCATGTGAAGGAGGCCTTATGGTTCGTTGTGTGAAAGATCCATTTTCCTATACATAGATCTATACACTTTAATAGTTTTCTCTTACAAAATAGGGCAAAAATAATCTGAATATAGAAATTACTAAAATCCCAACTGCATCAAATATTGGAAAAATATACAAAATAGGCTCAAATATACAGAGAGGAACCAAAGAAACACTTTCAGAGTCAATATTGTAAATGTAATAATGCAAATCTATACCTCAGATTAAAAAGAGGGACATATAAGGAGCAAAGAGGGACAGAGGGACTTGGGTCAAAAAGAGGGACACTTAAGTGGTCTGCAACAGCTGGAGTGCCAGAGATTGCTGACCCCTGGTATACTGTAGATACATTATTTCCATGCATTCTCTATAAATGTGGAATTGGCAAAATATTAAACGCTCACTACTTCTGGGATTATTTGCATGCTAAACGATATTTCACCTTCCTATGAACAAAATAATTAAGAGGAGTCTGTCAGCTTCAAAACACTTCCAAACTACAGTAACATTGTAAAGTGTAAAGATTTAAGAGTTTGATTACATCAATTGTATACCATATTTTTCGTTCCATAAGAGCTAGGATTTAGAGGAAGAAGATAAAAATAAAATATTTTTCATCAGACCCCATCTTCATCAGACCTCAGATCAGACCCCATCTTCATCAGACCTCAGATCAGACCCTAATCCTCATCAGACCTCAGATTAGACCACCCAAATCAGACCCCCATTCCAAGTGGTACCTTGGAACCGAACCTTAGTTCAGTAAAAGGTTTTTTACTGTAGAAATTAATTTCTGAAGTTATTACCCGAAGTCTCGAGAGACTTCGCGAAGTAATAACTTCGGCTCATAGACGCCAATACATTCTAATACTGTACAGAGAGCTCACTCATTCGAACTCATGTTTCATCCAAAGTCGATTTGCTCATCCCTAATTACTGGCATTCTGATGCAGGGATCCTGCAGACCGGCCGCAAAATGCATTGAGAGGACTCCCAAGAGCATGAAAATAATCTGAACGTCTTCAGGAGGAGTCCTCTAAATGCATTTTACTGCTGATTTGTGGGAGCGTGTTGGAGGAATAGGGGGTGAGTATAAATATATAAATGACATAATTGCATTTGAAGATATATTGGACCAGGCAATTGTGGCCCTAAAAAAAAATAACTAAAAGTGGCCCATGTTGTAGGAAGGTCCAAATTGATAGGAGGAGTGGCAGCAGAAGTAGGTGGAACCAGCAACATCTTTGTCCAGCACAAAATACCTCCCCAGCAGAACCAAATTCCACAGTGCAGAAAAAATATTGCTGTCCCTGCTGCAGTATTCATCCACTGTCCTGAGCAGTACAGTTTAATTCAGGAGGTGGCCACCAAGCAGGTCCATAAATATCTGATGCTCCTAACATTACTTAATGCTGAGAGCATCAGATCATTATGTACCTGATTGGGGGCCATGAGGAGGACTCGGTCAGCCCCCTGGGCATCACCCCACTGGGAAATTTCCCTGTTGGGTCTATTGCCAGTCTACCCCTGTTTTCCCAAATTTAGAAAGGTTCAGTCAGCATTAAATAAGAGACTAAGATGTCAAAAAATTGGTCTATGATGCGTCTGGAAAAATAAAGAAATTGTGCTTCACAGCACAACCTCCTAGTGAAACAAACACCCAGGGTGCAGATTGCATGGTACTGTTCCCCCTCAAATGAGCCTGCTCACTAGCCAAAGCACAACACCTCAGAAGATATATAGTATGCCAGCTGCTGGTGGCTTCCTTCTCTAGACTCTCTGCCCACCAGTATGCAATGTGAAAGTAGTTTGTAGCATATATCCTAATAAAATGGCACTACAGGGGGTGCCCTCTCTCTGTTCAGAGTAAATGGTCTGACTCAGAAGGTCAAGCGACGCTGTTTGCCGTGCTAAAAGTACAAACAAAGGAGAAAGTGAAGAGCCAAGACAGGAAGTAAAATACTTGGAGTGACTTCAAAAAATGATATTTTTTGTAATAATAATAATAAATGACATAGAACATTCACATATTAGCTGATGATAAGTGTTCAGCAAATATATTGCTGTATTTGTGGGAGGGGAGGCTGATTACAAGGCTATTTATGTGCACCTGTGGGCTCAGGCCGGCTGATTACTAGGCTATTTATAGGCACCTCTGGGCCCAAGCTTACGTCGATTCAGCTGATTTCACTACCTCTGGGTCAGCTTTAGGATACAGCAGCATGGTGTGGAGGCTCCTTACGGCTGGGCAACGGCGGAATGTCTCAGGAGGGCGCTGGTATTCATGTTAGGATCAGAGTTGTTTACACGGGACCCACGCTGCGGTCCGCGACATGTAGTGCTCTGGGACGAAGCAGAGTTCGGGCACGCATGGTCGAACGATGGTTGTTAGTATTGTTGTCGGGCTGTTAGGGGCCTGTGGGGGCCATTGCATACAGTTAATGGGGTAGCATGCGCTTAGAGTAGGTATGGTCTCACGCCTGGGTAACGACAAAAGGTGCCAGGCGAATGCTGGCGCTCATGGTAGGATCGGACTTGTTTCCACAGGACTCACACTGCAGTCCGCGATTGCAGGGCTCTGGGATGAGGGGGGCTGGGCGCTAATTGTCGAATGATTGTGATTAGGATTGTTGCCCGGCCGTTTAGGGGCTTGGAGGGGTGTCTACTGTATATATAGTTATTGGTACGATATATGCCTTAAAATAGGCATAAAAAATGGTTGTATGTTTATTGTCAAGTGTTTTACATGTGGGGCGCATGTCCGCAGTTAGCACCAGATATGCAAGGTGTTGGTAAATGTATATCAGTGGTCTCTATATGGGGGCACAGGCAGATTTGCTTAAGGCGTCTGTATTTTATTTTCTGATGCTCTTGTATGTAAGTGTGTTTAATCTATAAACTGTTTTTTTATGGGCATGCATGTGTCAGTGGTTCTGTGCTATGTTTATAGGTGCACCATTATGTAAATTAATTGGCATTGCATCATGGTTTATGCAATGCCAATTAATTGACATAATGGTGCACCTATAAACATAGCACAGAACCACTGACACATGCGTGCCCATAAAAAAACAGTTTTTTTGTGGTGTTGTGGTGACCATCGTTCCAAAAGCAAAAACTCCAGCAGCATTATGTGGAGGTTCGTTCGTGCTTGGGCAATGGCAGAAGGTGCAAGGCGAGTGCTGGCATTCATGGTAGGATCGGACTTGGTTACACGGTCCGTGACTTGTAGCGCTCTGGGGCGAAGGGGGTTGGGTGCTAATGGTCGAATGATTGCGGTTAGGATTATTACCTTCAAAGCTACGTCCTGTGTCTGCATTTTGTCCACCTTGTCCTATACTCTATTCACTACTAAAGCTGCGTTCATGTGTCTGCTGTTGCATCACATTAATACTCTGCTTACTTTCAGATTGCATTCATACAGCTGCTTTATTCCATGCTTTCATGCTCATACTTAGAGCTGTGCCCATACCATGTTTTTAGGCTACACTCACATCCAAAGCTGCATTTACCCACCTGTTCTTACATCATGTGTTATACTCTGCTTCCACTTAAAGCTGCATTTTCCTTTTCATTGCTACATCATGGTTTACTCAGTATTCTTACCAGGGCAGTCAGCACCTACCTCTCTGATACCGCTCTCCCGATAAACATAGCTGCTTTCTTTTCAGGCTTACGTTTCTTTCCTCGGTGGTTTGTTACATTCCATAAGCCTACTTTTTCTGTTCACTTCGGTGGATTAAAAAAAAAAATAATACAATTTTTGTGGTGTTCTTTAGTCCTGGTTTGTATTCACTCAGACTGGTCTCCTTTACTTCTGGTTCGCATTCACCCAGATTGGTCTCCTTCCAGTTCACCAAACAGCTCCTCAGCGGTCAGTGGGCCAATTAGAGTAAGTTTCCTACTATGTTTCACAAGTTGTTCATTCGTTTATCACGATAAGGGTCTTCTCTTAGCGAACTGCAATGCCTCTGGCTCTTGTTTTTCTGCCATCTGTTTCAATTTCACGGTACGCAGTTGGTTTTAATGTTTTAGTTATGCATGTGGTTCGGATCAATAATGTCTATGCATATCCCATCAGGTCTGGCTCATGTTTTAATTATTATCGTTACAGTAATGTCATCCTGATCAGTCTCTTGGCTTTGGGGGGGCCTCATGGGTTCGGGGGGCCTCATGGCTTCAGGGGCCCGATGACTGCTTCGGCCTAATGGCTTCGGGGGCCCTATCGGAGGGGGTCATGGTTGTGCGAGTCCCCAAGTCATACTGGTGCTGCATAAGTGGTTTATATTTAAAAAAAAAAATAACAACACTACGGTGTCAGTTTCGTCCACAGGAAGTCCTGTCACGACTACAGTCGATTTATGATGTCTGTCACGTCTACAGACTAATAAGTCCTGTCACGACTACAGGCGCAATTTAAGAAGTCTGTCACGTCTACAGACACGATAAGTCCTATCACAACTACATGCGCAGCATACGTAGTCTACCATGACCTTAAGCCTATTCCCTGTTACAGCTGCAGATATTGCGTGTACATTCTGTCTTCATAACAGGTATGCTTACTTCATCTACAAACTTGGGCTGAGGGTGTTGGTGTTGGGCACAGGTCCTGGGTATCGGTCCCCCTTCCAGTAGGAGGTACAGTCATAATGCGCTATTTATGAAGTCTGTCATGTCTACAGACACGATAAGTCCTATCACGACTACAGGCGCAGCATACGTAGTCGATCATGACCTTAAGCTTATTTCCTGTTACAGCTGCAGGTATTGCGTGTACATTCTGTCTTCATTACAGGTATGCTTACTTCATCTACAAACTCGGGCTGAGGGTGTTGGTGTCGGGCCCAGGTCCTTGGTATCGGTCCACCTTCCAGTTGGAGGTACAGATGCAGCAGGGTTAGCACTCCCGCTGTTAACTCAAATTTCTTAACTCATTTCATTATCTTGAGAAAAAAGCCATTGAAAAGCAATTGAAGGTGTTTTCTTAGATTAGATAACCAAACTCAGAAATCTCTGAAAAAAAGAAGTGCTAACCATGCTACATCTGTACAGTCATAAGGCGCAATTTATGAAGTCTGTCACATCTTCAGACACGACAAGTCCTATCACGACTACAGGTGCAGCATGCATAGTTTATCACGACCTTAAGTTTATGTCCTGTCACAACTGCAGGTATGGTGCGTACGTTCTCTGTCCTCATTACAGGCAACATTAGCTCGTTAATTGAAATAGCCATGTATTCGTGTTTTATGGTTTCCCAGGCCTGGTGAGTTTACACATTCTGCTTAATCTACTACTAGAGTAAGACCGCATATGACATGTTCTAACTTTTGGGTCCTTTAAAAAAAATTAAATATTGCCTGGGGAATAAGTAGAGGTGAAGTATTTTGCCACCAGGTACAGTTGGTGTCCAATGAGGGCCCTTGGCGAATGGTTAGAGTTCATTTAGGCCCTCCCAGCAGATTCAACATTGTTTGTTTCAGTCTGCAGCTCTCAGTATTCAGACCTTCTCGAAATATGTTCATATGTTGTCAGTCAACATAGGAATAAATCGTTCCAATTACCGGCCATTCTTTCAATCGCAGCAGCATTAGCTACCTCTAAGAACGATGTGCTGGTGCACTTGACAAAGAGGTAAGGTAAATGGAAGTCACTGTGATATGTATGGTATATTCCACACCTTCATCGTGAAATGTCTTTTGCGTTCAAAAGTGGGTGTCGTACTGGTATGTGTATATTTTGCTCTAAACTAAGGTATGCTCTTTTTGGCCCCTTTAGGCTGCCCTACCACAGCAGTTATGGCATAACTCTACTGCTTGTTGTAGATAGGGCTAGATAGGTTAGGTACCCCTTCTGATAGCCGATCCGACACAAGTGTTCAGCAAATATATTTACTGTATTTGTGGGAGGGGAGGCTGATTACAAGGCTATTTATAGGCACCTGTGGGACCAGGCTTACGTCGACTCAACTGGTTTCACCCTCCCACCCACACCATTTTACAGTCACTTTACATTAGGGTGGCCCCCTTTAGGCTGCCCACCACTGCAGTTATGGCATAACTCTACTGCTTGTTGTAGATAGGGCTAAATTGGTTAGGTACCCCTTCTGATAGTGATCCGACCACAATGTCCCTTCAAGGCTACCTGCTCACACGTGCGGGCTGTCTCTCACATTTCTGTTTAGATTTCTGCGCATTTCCACATCAAATCTGCACCAAAAACTGCATGTTTTACTTGCAGTTTTTGGTGTGGATTTGATATGGTTTTACTGCAGGTCTCACCCTTGCATTGAAAAGCACAAAATCTGCACAGAAAAATCGAACAATTGACATTCTGTAGATTTTAAAAAACTACTGAAACAATGAAAAATAATATAACTGGCCTGTTTCTGATATCAATCACCCTTAGTCTACTTTTACACTTGCGTTTGTATGATCCGGCAGGCAGTTGCGTCGTCTGAGCTGCCTGCCGGATCTGCCGATCAGTGTGACAACTGACAGAATTTGTAGACGGATCCGGGTGCAATGAACAATAAAACAATAAAGGAAAGAAAATCAAGGTTGAAAAATCGCATTTTTATTTGTAATGCAAAAATACAGTAATGTAAATTACAATTTTATGTGTTCTCAAACAGTACAAAACAATGCTATTTCTCCTGCACAAAACTAAACCCTATACTTATACAACCATACCAACCATAAAAAAGGTTATGGCTGCTTAAGCATGGAGACACAAAAACTGAAAAAATAGCTGGTCATTAAGGGGTAGATTTTATTATATTTGGCATCAAGACAAATGTAACGTTAATATTAGCTTTCTTGTATTATTTGTAACCACATACTATGATGTAGTTCTGTTCTATTGTGCACCATAAACCTCCTATGTACAGTAGATAGGGCAGTTTACTACTTCTGTAAGATCTTATCTGAAGGGTAATTCTTACTATGATAGGGACAGGATAAACATATGACCGCTCTTGGTCTCCTGATAAGCCTAGATAAACATGTCCACAACAGAGCATTTCATTTGTCAGGTGTGTTGCTCTAATTGACTCACTTATTTTTTTTCCCCTACTTCCTTGGAAGTGAAAGGCCCTATAAATGTTGGCCGGCTGGCATATGGACAAGAGACTGGACATACTGCACAAGCCTTGGACTGGTAAGATGGATCTTTTACCTGGGAATGGGCTCGTGAAATGCTTTTAGCTTGTATATGGTGAAACTCTTGCACAGCCATTAATAACGATTCTAGGATTCTCACACTTCTGAGCAGTTCTTTCTTAAAAGATGCTGGAGATTTGGATTCTGGCTTGAACATGATACAGAACCTGCCAAAAAATTTAGGCAAATTATTATCCATCTTCTGGTCTGTTCTATTAGACTTCTTTCACACAAGCGAGTTTTAGATCCGGGTGCAATGAGTGTAGTGAATGCATAGTATCCAGATTGAATCCTGACCCATTCATTTTAATGGTTCCTTCCTAGGGATGAGCAAATAGAGCTTCGGATCAGAGATCTGAAGTCTATTTGTTCAAACACTGTCTCCGTACAGCATTAAAATGTATGGTCACCTTGTAGGCAAAATCTGTATAGTCCGAAGTCGCGTGAGACTTTGGTAAGTTTATTCGATATTCCTATCTGCGTCTGTAAACGTTATGTACACCTTCGGAAGCAACTTTTGTTTATGAATGCATGTTATTCATTTTTAGCTAAAATCATATTTTCAATTGCCATTTTTTTTAAAATATTGAGCCATTCTGTCACAAAGGGTTAGATGTTTTTCTAACTCTGTGACTGGTACTTTCGCTTTGTGCCACTTATCTAATAAACCTTAGCTGTAAATTACTAAGAGGTCATAAACACATTCTTATCAGTAAGATAACTGAGCTATAATAAGTGTTTAGAATGTCAGAGAGCAGAGATAAGGAGTCCATCAGCTCCTGGTCTGGAAATCCACATGCTGCTACTACAGCATCTCAGCTCTATACACAAAAATATTTCCATCTTTTTAATAAAGTCCAATTGAAAAAAATATTTTTAGCCCAAAATAAGTACAATGCAACAATGAAAAAAATTGCCCCCAAAGGTGTCAATAGCTTTTAAAAACATTTTAAAATAGGAACCCAAAGTTGGGTTCGTTAAAGACACAGATAAGAATACCAAATAAATTCACTGAAGTCTTAGCCGACTTTGGATGATACTAATTTTGCCTATGCATTAAGAACAAAGTGTTTGAACGAGTCAAATTCAGATCTCTGATCACGCATCATTTCCGTGTTCAAAAAAATCGCAGCATCTTCTATATTATGCGTTTTTCTTTGCTTTAGCAGGATTTTCCACTTCAGGTTTTGCTGCAATAAATCCACAGTAAAATTGACATGTTTTACGTGTAGAGATATTGCAGAGTTTGTTTCTGGTGTGTCACAGAATTCACTTATTTATGTATTGCAAAGGGTAAAACATTTTGAAAATTCACAGCACAAATTGACTTGCTGCAAATTTAAAATATCCGATGCATGTCAGTGTATGCTGTGGAATCTGCTGGTAATATGCTATGGATTTTCCACCCACAAATCGGGAGACTGCCGCATGCGAACACCTCCTTATAATGGTAATGTTCAATTACAGGTAATGTATACATCTATCCTGCTACAATGGTGTCTACCAAGAGGTGGACAGTATTCAGCCGGTGTCAGGCTGGTCCATGTGTTATAGCTTGTTCACACGACCGTGCCGTGATTTGCAGTCCGCAAATTGTGCATCCGCAAAACATGGATGCCGCCGTGTGCCTTCCGCAATTTGCAAAACGGAACGGACGGCCCTTTATAGAAATGCCTATTCTTGTCTGCAAAATATACAAGAATAGGACATGACTCATAATTTTTATGTGGCCACGGAACGGAGCAACGGATGCGGACAGCACAAATCGTGCTATCCGTATCTTTTGCGGCCCCATTGAAGTGAATGGGTCCGCACCCGAGCCGCTAAAAATTCAGATGCGGAATAAAACCCTTGAGACCTTAGTTGCATCGCCCGGGTCTGACCATGGCTAATCTGACCAGAACTCACAGCATCACAATGATTTATGATGCTGTCAGTTCTTATCTGTTGGCTGGTCACAGTCATCATATGCTTTACTATGCTTTTATTTTAGTTTTGGCCTAAATCATCAAGGATGAAAATGTTGGTGCGCAGCCTCTTAATCATCTCTATCGCTCTTGGAGTGAAGTGTGACCAATCTGGTGAGTGCTTTTACATGTAAAATAATATAGTCAGATATATAGTAGATTGCCTGATCAAACATGAAATACATAATGAATATGCCACATAAACATGTATTTTAACAGTTCATTAACAGTTTAGACAAAATAATTGACATTGAAAATGTTAATTTATTGCTATCTTCAGATAATATCTACTTGGGCCATCCCGGTGTTATTTCTCCAGGAAATGTATGAATAAATTGTCAGATGGGTGATTCCATGGCCCTTGTAAATAGGGTGTGTCTCAGCACTAATCGGACAGTTTCAGATTGTTTAAACATACATACTAATTAGGGATGAGCGAATCGACTTTGGATGAAACATTCACATAAAACTTTGTTTGAATACAGTACAGCATTAGAATGTATTGGCTCCAATGAGCTGAAATTCAGAAATTGATATATACTGTAAAAAGCCATTTCCCGAACTCGGGTACCACTTGGCACCGAACCCGAGTTCAGGAAATGGGTTTTTATAGTATAAATCAATTTCTGAAGTTATTATGCGAAGTCTCGCAAGACTTTGCAAGGTAATAACTTCAGCTCATCAGAACCAATGTATTCTAATACTGTAGCTTGCTCCGTACAGTATTCAAATGAAGTTTTATGCGAATCGACTTCGGCTGTTTCATCCGATGTCGATTCGCTCATCCCTAATCCTAATGACAAGTGGCATGGTAACGTCATCCATCAACGTAATTTCTAGGATGAGGAACAGAGGAAGGCACAATGTAGCCTTAGGACTCATGCACACGAGCGTGTGTGCCCAGTTCCGGTGCTGTGGACTGCAAATAGCAGTCCGCAATGCATGGGCACCGTCCATGTGCACACTCTTTGTGTATGTGCACCCATTGTCTTGAACGGGTCTGCGATCTGCAAGAGACGGTCTGGACACTTGTGAGCATGAGCCTTAACGCGGATGTCTGATTTAAACTTTTGCTTTTCTTATGGAGTCATGGACCCTTATTCCATGGCCAGGTTGCCAACTGCCCATAATTTCCTGGGCAATGTATAAAATTAGACTTTTGCTTTGAAAAAGAGTAATAATAATACAATATACTTTTAATAATAATAATAATAATAATAATAATAATGTACCCATTGTTTGAAAGTTGGAGTAGCTTATATGAGCTTGCAGCTTGAACTTGTGGTTAATATGACTCTAATTAGCAATATGTGAGGGTGCCGCCACCTGTGGCGGCTGTACTGCATTTTGGATGCGGCAAAAATTAAAATAAAATTTTAAAAATACTAATTCGGTTTTTGTACAACATACGTGTCTTTTCTTCCAGCAAATAGGAAAAAAGGCACACAGCAAAACTGAATGACGTTAATTACAAAATTAACTTACCATATTTTTCGGACTGTAAGATGCACTTTTCCCCCCCAAAAGTGAGGAAAAGGTGGCAGTGCGCCTTATATTCCAAATGCTAATGACTACTTCCATTCCATTATGGCCAGCATATAGGAGGTGCGTAGATCAGTGAGGGCTGTGCCGGCTCAACTCACTGATACCCCATCAGCCTCAAATCAGACCCAATCAGAAGCTAATGGAGTCTGATTTGAGGCTGATGGTGTCTGATCTAAGGTCTGATTAATAATAGTGGTCTGTTTTGGGGTTCTGATGAGGATTGGGGGTCTGTTCTGAGGTCTGATGAAAAATATTTTTTTCTTATTTTCCTCCTCCAAATCCTAGGTAGCTCTTATTGTCTGGTGCATCTTATAGTCCGAAAAATACTGTACATTAATGTAATTTAAGTGTGCTATGTGGTTTCCCTTGCTGGAAAAAAATGCACCATAACTGTAGTTATTATTGTTGGGCGAGCATGTTCGGCCAAACACTAGCTCGGCTCGTGTATCGCGATGCTCGGCACATCACTGTGTTCGGCCGAATACCACGTGTGCTCGAGAGCGATGCTCGAGTCTCTTGCCCGCCAATAAATGTGCAGGTAAGTACTGCCATTTACTGTAATGCCGTAGCCATGTTGGCTGCTGGCATTACAGTGATTGGCTGGCAAGAACGCGTCATCGGGTGCTATATAGCACCCGATGACACGTGTTCGGCTCTGTCTTAGTCAGGGAGAGCTGGAGAGCAGAAGGGAGAGATAGTGTAGGGAGTGAAATAGGAATATTTTAGTTTTTATACTTGTTATAGACCCAAAAGTCCTTTTAAGGACTATTGTGTGTGCCAGCAATATATATTTTTAGCGCAACCTCCACTTAATTGCTAAAATGTGTTAGAGACCCAAAAGTCCTTTTAAGGACTATAGTTGTATTTGGCAGCAATATATATTTTTAGCGCAACCTGCGCTAAATACCTTGCAATTGTTTGGCCGCTGCAGACAGTGACATTATCTGCGCTACATCTCCTGTCTAACGTGTGCGCAGCCTAAAAATATCTGTGACATCCCGTGTACTTTTTCCGTAGACGGTGTCCACTGCGGACAGTTACATTACCTGCGCTACATCTTCTGTATAATGTTTGCGTATCCGAAATATCACTGACACTCAGTGTAATATTTTTTGCCGCTGGTGACAGCAACATTATCTGCGCTACATCTCCTGTGTAACGTGAGTGCAGCCTAAAAATATTTTACTAAACACATGAGCCGCATGACTTGATTCACAAACTTGACCCAGATATTTTGCTATAAAACATAACTTTTAATGATCACATTAAAATTAGCTCAGTGAGCCTCCACAAGGGGTTAAAAAATACTGTGTCCCTTCCCTACATGTAGCGTGGACGTGTAATACTGAAGCTAGCTGTAGCTGGCAGCGACATGCACAACCCTGCTACACTACTACCATGCTGTGGCCCGAGACAAGCTGGCTCTGTATATGCCAGGATAAGCCAAATGGCTCACTAACATCTGATGTCTCACCGATAATAATGTAACACCATACACTGGTTACAGATGAGTCACATAGGGCCGGACACAGACACTTAAAACCTACTTACTGCCCCCCGACATGTTTCGCCAGCTACACTGGCTTCATCAGGGGTTGGGCAGCATTGAAGGAAGAAGGTTGCGGTGGGGGTATAAATGATCAGGTACTTTGCATTGACATCTGGCTGATCCAATGCTATAGCTCAAGTGATTCAACATAAGCAAATGGTATTGCAGATATGCAGTAGGTACAACTCACCACATTTACTTTCACCTCAAATCAGGGTGCACGAGGGCAATGCTTCAGATGACATCATGCACAACTTACCTGTGCGCACAGACTTGTATCCCTACTCATATCGCAGCCAACCACGGGGGATGCGCTAAAACTTAGAAGAAACAGCGAGTCTGTATTACCAACTGCGTATGTCCTGTGCACGAGATTGATGCACGGGGACATAGCGCCTGACGAGTATCAAGGATGTGAGCTGCGCTTAAAATGTATGCACAAGGCTTAGTAATAGGGGAAAGGAAGAGGAAATAAAAGTGGTATACAGGAGGGGACATATGTGACATAGGAGACATAAGAAATATAGCATGGATGCTTGCTAATATAGTGCGATATAAAACGTGGACCATATAACTACTGGTCCAACTATACCTAGCAGCGACTAGGGAAAAATCAATGTCACATACAGTATCGCAGTCAAAGGGAAACCGCTTAGCATATACATTTTTTGCAAATATATGTTGCAAAAAACCACATGTGGAATTGTTAATGTTTTTTTTTTTTTTTAAATAAATTAAATGCCTCCTCTGACATCGTAGGTCCCACCAGAATCAGGGTGGCACATGCCAGTTTTGATAAATTATTTTTTTCCAAATTGTAGGAAAACCTCCTGTAGGAAAAGTTTGTTTTACTTTTTTGCTGTTAAAAATAATCATTTTACATTGGAATAATTGTAAAATTATGGAAAATCTTTTCTTTTGGATGGTATAACATATCCCTGTGTTCTTAGGGAAGTCTAATGTTGAGATGAAAGAAAACACTCAGAATATTTTGGACAAGGGCACTGAAGATATCCACCCGTCAAGCTCTAGAAATCCTACTGGAGGGACAAACAAGGGATACAAGAGTTGCAAAGAAATCAAGGATGCATATAAATATGCTAAAGGTGAGCTGTATAGTGGATGTCACCTGCACATGGGTGCGGGTAAACGCACATAAGATCCGCACGAATTTCCGTGCGGATTTATATGAGTTTCTGCAGCATATCTTTACAAAATTCCACAATTTCTAATTGCGGATTTTGGTGCAGATTTGATGCGGTTTTGCTGCAGATCTCACCCTTCAATCTGCAGCTAAAACCACAAACATAACTGACATGCTGAAAATTTGGAAATCCACACGGCAGATCAATTTCTGCACAGAAAAAATCTGCAAAGTGCACATGAGATTAGTCTAATCTCATACACTTTACTAATACTGTACTACACAGCATTTTTTTCCGCATGGAAATCTGCACATATTCTGAAAACAATGTAAGTCAATGGTAATGGATCCGTTTTTTTAGGAGCCTAAAAAACGGATCCGTCACTCATTGACTTTCAGTGTATTTAGTGCGAGATCCATTTTTTTCTGTTTAGATTTCACACAACCGCATCCTAATAGAAAGGATGCATTATGATGTGCACAAATCAAAACGGATCCGTTTAATTCTGGTATTGAGATGGTATTGAGATCTGGAATGAACAACGCAAGTGTGAAAGTAGCCTTAGAAAGGACGATTCAGCAGGCTATTACATGCCGCGATCTCCCCCACAGTTTGGCGTCGTCCCCATACAAACTCATTGCTTACTTCATACGCAGCCTCTGCAAAACCTCTAATTTCTACTCTAGACATACCCATCATACACAGCTCTTTGTAATGCACAGTTGCCGACTGTCCTGAATTTGCCAGGACAGTCCCTTATTTTCAGAGACAGTCCTGGCAAATTTGGGCTGTCCTGGGTCGGAAATGAGTGGGCTAACATAACCCCCCTCCACCCCCCAAAAAAAAAAAAAGTGGGCATTCCTGAGCGGCGTTGGGTAGTCCTGGTGGCTGTGCTGATATGCAACCATTGCCTAAACTGGATACTAAAAACACTTTATTTGTTTATTAGATATACACTAAAACCATACACTGGGCAGGAGGCCCAATCATATCCCAGGCTGTGATACCTCCAGTTACCGTGATTCCCTTATGGATGTTTGGGAATACGTAATGTTGAGTGATTATAACTGGAGGACTGAAAACAAGCGGGACCATGCACTGAAATGGCAGAAAAAGTAGCCACCTCAAATGTAGAAGGTGTGTGTCCCACAATGAAAAAGGTAGCCCTTATTGGTAAAGCGCAGCCTGTGACACTAGGGAAGGTTCTCCCTGTGCTGCTGCTGTTGAATACTATGAGATGCCGCCTCATGCACTGCCGCCTAGCTCAACGCGTTTCGCCACTGGAGGTGGATCATCAGGAGCATAAACAGTGGAGCGCGGCACTGGTTATTTACAGTAGAGGGTATTCAGACATAGTGCACATGACAATGTGCGCTACAGGCTACTGAGGTCTGAGCTAATCCTGCAGTTTTGCAGGAGCTCTTGTTTGCCACGTGTAAGAGGACAGTGTTCTATCCACCTGGATAGAAGACGCCGGCGATGTGTGATGCGATGGACACGTGGAAGAGCGCTGGCCTCTCCAGGTATCGAGAGGTAGTGTCCGGCACTAGGATGGCCGTGACGCGCGCGCCGAGAGATACAGCATATAAGGCTTGAAGCCCGGCCCAGATGATGATAAAGGACCAATCACATTCAGGGGGTCAAACATGGGGGTGGAGCCATGGTGTGTGGAACGCCCCATCTGATTCCCTATGGTATTGATGTGGGTCACAGGTTATAAAATGTTAGTATGACATCAGATTAGAAAAAATGATTGTTAGTACATTATAGAGATACATGGGAAGGCTAGAAAACGGGCCTCCATTATGTGAATGCAGAACTAATATGAACGGAACTAGGTGACATGAGATATTATAGATGTGGCCAGGGGTACTCAATTATTCCCACTAGTCAATGAAACAAACAAAGGAAATTTGATCATTGAGTCCTGTGGGTTTGACAGTACCCAATCTGAATATCCATGCTGCCTCTTTTTTAAGGACCAACTTATATCAAAATCACCCCCGCGTGGTGAGGGTTTGACCACCTCAATACTCTGAAACCTCGGGACGTCAGGATCAGCGTTGTGGCACGATATGACATGTTTGGCGATGGGAGTGTCTCTTTCATTCCTAACATCTCCGACATGTTCTCCAATACGTCGTCTAAATTTGCGGGTGGTTTTTCCAACGTATTGGATACCACACTTGCATGTCATCAATTAGATCAATCCGGCTGTTTTGCAGTTGGCAAAAGACCGAATTTCAAAAGTTGTCCTAGTATTGGTGCTTGTGAAACGTCTCCCTGGTAGAATAAATCTACATGCCACACAGGTGCCACATCTATACGTACCTGGTGGTATATTACTTAACCAGGTGGTGGTCCTAGGTGTTTGAAAAAGGCTGTGGACAAGGCGGTCACGAAGGTTGCGACCCCGCCTGTAAGTTATGGCCGGTGCGTCACCCACCTGTGGTCCAATGTCAGGGTCCGCTTTGAGGATGTTTAGGAAAGAACTGAAAACATTATTGGATGAAGCTCTTGATCTGAAGCTGATATCCAGGACAGAACATCAATTTCTGTTACCCGCTCATCCCCAGTTGGCGTGTTTTTATGCACTCCCAAAGATACATAAGGGGACGTTGCCCCTGAAGGGCAGACCCATAGTTTCCGGTATGGGCAATTTAACACACCATCTGGGGATTTATGTTG
This sequence comes from Bufotes viridis, assembly GCA_033119425.1. NCBI lineage: Eukaryota > Metazoa > Chordata > Amphibia > Anura > Bufonidae > Bufotes > Bufotes viridis. Next base: position 55,447,736 of record CM065594.1, read on the forward strand.
ACACGATATTGAGACCTTTCGTGTTCGCCCTACCATCTTATATGCAGGACTCAATGGATGTCCTTAAGAAACTAGATGGCATCCTAATTGAACCGGATACCCTCCTCGCAAGCCTGGATGTGGAGGCTTTATACAGCAGCATACCACATGATAAAGGCTGTGAGAAAGTAGCTCAGTTCTTAGTGGAAAGAGGTGAACAATTTCACCCCCACAATCGGTTCCTGTTGTCCCTCCTTGAATTCATCCTCACAAAAAATGTCTTCCTTTTTGATAGGAAGATTTACCACCAGCTCAGGGGAGTGGCCATAGGGAGCCCCTGTGCACCCAGTTTCGCCAATCTCTACCTGGGCTGGTGGGAACGGAACGTGGTCTTCTGTGAGGCAGCCACTGTTGAATCTGAACATATCATAATGTGGCTTCGCTTCATTGATGATGTGCTGATTTTGTGGAAGGGGAGTGAAGAACAATTCCACAATTTTGTCAGCACATTGAATGTCAACGATCTTGGCCTCTTCTTCACTGCTGAAATCCAAAAGGAAGAGATCACATTTTTGGACCTCAAGATTAGCAGGGGATTGGATGGTAATATCACCAGTAACATTTATCGTAAACCAACAGCAACCAACACCTTGCTGCATTGGACTAGCTGGCATCCACCCTCTCTGAAAAATGGAATACCTAGAGTTCAATATCTAAGGGCACGACGTAATTGTAGTTCCTTGGATAAATATCACACAGCAGCCCTTGACCTTCGTAATAGATTTGCGTCAAGGGGATATCCGCCGAAGGTACTCCGTGATGCCCATCACCACTCCCTCAGTCAAAACAGGGACACTTTGTTGATCCCTAAACCTAAAACAGGAGATGAAAATACTGCCCGTATCATTGCCACTTTCGACAATGCACATGCGGAAGTGCGCCAGATCCTGAACACATTTTGGGGCATCCTCAAAGCGGACCCTGACATTGGACCACAGGTGGGTGACGCACCGTCCATAACTTACAGGCGGGGTCGCAACCTTCGTGACCGCCTTGTCCACAGCCTTTTTCAAACACCTAGGACCACCACCTGGTTAAGTAATATACCAGGTTAAGTAATATACCAGATTACATCAAGGGGATATCCGCCGAAGGTACTCTGTGATGCCCATCACCACTCCCTCAGTCAAAACAGGGACACTTTGTTGATCCCTAAACCTAAAACAGGAGATGAAAATACTGAAAATACTTCGGTCCTTTGCCAACTGCAAAACAGCCGGATTGATCTATTTGATGACATGCAAGTGTGGTATCCAATACGTTGGAAAAACCACCCGCGAATTTAGACGACGTATTGGAGAACATGTTGGAGATGTTAGGAATGAAAGAGACACTCCCATCGCCAAACATGTCATATCGTGCCACAACGCTGATCCTGACGTCCTGAGGTTTCAGAGTATTGAGGTGGTCAAACCCTCACCACGTGGGGGTGATTTTGATAAGCTGGTCCTTAAAAAAGAGGCAGCATGGATATTCAGATTGGGTACTGTCAATGATCAATGATCAAATTTCCTTTGTTTGTTTCATTGACTAGTGGGAATAATTGAGTACCCCTGGCCACATCTATAATATCTCATGTCACCTAGTTCCGTTCATATTAGTTCTGCATTCACATAATGGAGGCCCGTTTTCTAGCCTTCCCATGTATCTCTATAATGTACCAGCAATCATTGTTGCTAATCTGATGTCATACTAACATTTTATAACCTGTGACCCACATCAATACCATAGGGAATCAGATGGGGCGTTCCACACACCATGGCTCCACCCCCATGTTTGACCCCCTGAATGTGATTGGTCCTTTATCATCATCTGGGCCGGGCTTCAAGCCTTATATGCTGTATCTCTCGGCGCGCGCGTCACAGCCATCCTAGTGCCGGACGCTACCTCTCGATACCTGGAGAGGCCAGCGCTCTTCTTAGTGTCCATCACACATCGCCGGTGTCTTCTATCCAGGTGGATAGAACACTGTCCTCTTACACGTGGCAAACAAGAGCTCCTGCAAAACTGCAGGATTAGCTCAGACCTCAGTAGCCCGTAGCGCACATTGTCATGTGCGCTATGTCTGAATACCCTCTACTGTAAATAACCAGTGCCGCGCTCCACTGTTGCTCCTGATGATCCACCTCCAGTGGTGAAACGCGTTGAGCTAGGCGGCAGCGCATGAGGCGGCATCTCATAGTATTCAACAGCAGCAGCACAGGGAGAACCTTCCCTAGTGTCACAGGCTGCACTTTACCAATAAGGGCTACCTTTTTCATTGTGGGACACACACCTTCTACATTTGAAGTGGCTACTTTTTCTGCCATTTCAGTGCATGGTCCCGCTTGTTTTCAGTCCTCCAGTTATAATCACTCAACATTACGTATTCCCAAACATCCATAAGGGAATCACGGTAACTGGAGGTATCACAGCCTGGGATATGATTGGGCCTCCTGCCCAGTGTATGGTTTTAGTGTATATCTAATAAGCAAATAAAGTGTTTTTAGTATCCAGTTTAGGCAATGGTTACATATTTATATTTGGATACTTACTGCATTTATCTATATCTACAGTCGCTGTGCTTATATGCCCCAAATTTACCAATTGAAACACTGGTAAGTGTGGTAATGCAGGAGCACAAAGGTCATGCCCCCACTTCCTGAAACCCATCTCAGGTCTGTACTCCTAGAGACAGTCATCTCCTACTAACCAGCAGTTAACAGCAACTTAGCAGGAAGAAAGACCCTAGTGGCCTGCAATTTATGGTGCTATATAGTTTAATAATGTGGTTTACATTATGCTGTTCACGATGCCTTCCCTTCAAACAGCTGATTGGCGGGAGTCTGACACCCTGATGACCTGGGATTATCCGACCCCTGAAATGCCCCCATATACCCGGGCCCCTCACACACAGTGTACTTACCTGGCTTCCCAGCACCCACGTCGCTCCTGGTCCCCACATGGCTGTCAATGCTTCTCCCCATGCGTGAATGAAAAGATCCCGTGTCAGGGGGGGGGGGGGGGCAATGACAGGCAGTGATGGGGGGTGGGCCTCCCTAGCGTCACCCACGATGCTAGGGAGGCTCGTCTCCATCTGCAATTGGCTGCCCCCCTTCCCCCGACACTAGATGTTTCCATCCGTACATGGGGAGCCAGGTAAGTACATTGTGTGTAAGGGGCCCGGGCATATGGGGGGGGGGATTTCAGGGGTCGGATAACCCCTTTAAGAATCGAACTGAGCATGTAGACCACTTTAGTAGGTGAACATTGCTATACGGATTAAACACCAGGGGGCCATTATAATGAAGTACAGACAATATCTTACAACCAGAGCATCTTTGTAACGGAAATTAAATGACAACAGACACTATTTTTTAATTCTGAATATAATAAAATATCATTTAATGACACAACTCATTTAACAGCATTATGCATGACCTATTTATTTTCCAAATTAGATGGATTATACACTCTAACCACAAAAGATGGGCTAATTTATCAGACCTTCTGTGACATGACAACCAATGGTGGAGGTTGGACACTGGTGGCCAGTATCCATGAAAATAACATGAATGGTAAATGTACAGTGGGAGATCGCTGGTCCAGCCAGACAGGAAACAATGCCAACAACCCGAGAGGAGATGACAACTGGGCCAACTATGCCACATTTGGTCTTCCCGATGGAGCTACCAGTGATGACTACAAGGTACTCACTATGAATACAAGACATGGAAATCTAAGGGCACATGCACAGAGCAGAACCTTTGGCATGGTGCCTCTGTTGGGCTCTGCATGTATGGTTATATGTATATTATAGCCTATTTCCAATGATTCTGTGGGAGAGTTATAAAAGTTTATGGCCGTTTATATAATGCTAATGACAAAGGAAACAAAGCCAAACACTATATCATTAGTGTTGAGCGCGAATCTTCCAATAGCGATTTTTTTAGCGAATATCGGCACTTCGCTAATTCGCGAATATTTCGAATATAGCTCTATAAATTCACTATTTCGAATATTCGTTTTTTTTTTTTTAGTTTTTTTTTTTTTTCTTTCCCACTTCCCAAAAGTAGTTCTTACCTGTCCTGAGGATTCCTGGCTTCCTGGCTGCTCCAGTCAGTGCCCGTTGCCGCTTCTTCCGATTTCCGTGCTCATGGAGCGTCCCCATCACCATGGGAATGTCTCCATATACTAAAGTGTACTGTCGGATTTGAGAATTACGTTGAAATCGCAATGCGATTAATTCAAGTAATATTAATCGCATTGCGATTGCAACTTAGCAGTACACTGCTATCTTACATATTAGGCTAGAATTAACGAATATGGAATATAGCAGCAGTGCTAAGTAGAAATCGCAATGCGATTACGCCAAGTTATATTAATCGCATTGCGATTTCAATTAGCACTGCTATATTCCATATTCGTTAATTTCGTTAATTCTAGCAAGCTGACGCATTATAAACCCAGCTCGAAGCTGAAATCACAATGCGATTAATATAACTTGAAGTAATCGCATTGCGATTTCTACTTAGCACTGCTGCTATATTCCATATTCGTTAATTCTAGCCAAGTTGTAATCGCAATGTGATTAATATAACTTGAATTAATCGCATTGCGATTTCAACAGACATGGTTTACTATGGTTGCTAAAACAAAGATGGAGAATACTTCGTTATCTTCGTTTTGAGGAATATGACGAATACATTTGTCATATGTGCTAATTCTACCAAGCCAACCATAGTAAACCAGGTCTAAGTAGAAATCGCAATGCGATTAATTCAAGTTATATTAATCGCATTGCAATTTCAACGTAATTCTCAAATCCAATAGTACATTTTAATATGGAGACGTTCCCATATATGGTTGGCTTGGTAGAATTAGCGAATATGACAAATGTAATCGTTATATTCCTCAAAACGAAGATAACAAAGTATTCTCCATCTTCGTTTTAGCTACCTATTCGTCAACTTCGCTAATTCTAGCAATCAAATAGGAAGGTTGACTATAGAGACAGCTCTGTTTAATTCGCTATGTGATTATATGTTTGTTTGTTTTTATAAATAGAATAATTATAATAATTATCAAGTAATATAATTATTCTATTTATTTTTAAAAAAAGCAAAGTAATATAATCGCATAGCAAATTAAACACAGCTGTCTCTATCGTCAACCCTCCTATTTGATTGCTAGAATTAGCGAAGTTGACGAATAGGTAGCTAAAACGAAGATGGAGAATACTTCGTTATCTTCGTTTTGAGGAATATGACGAATACATTCGTCAAATTCGTCATCTTCGCTATAATTCTAGATATGAAACCAATAGGAAAGTAGCCTTAAGTTACAATCGCAATACGCGATTATTTAAATCGCATATTATTCGCGATAACTAGAATAATGACGAATATTCGATTTCGACGAATATGAAACGAATATTCTATCGAATATTCGCGAATTTCGTCGAAATCGAATATGCACCTGCCGCTCATCACTATATATCATATGCAGTCTGTAGTGCATTGTGTATATTGGCCAAAGGCAGAAGTGCAGTTTTAAGGGTTTGAGTGCTTTAAGCAGTGTTTTTTGTGAGAAGAGCCCTTGACACTAAAGAGGACCTATCAGCAGGATCAAATCTATAAAGTGGGTTGTCCAGGTGTTTTATGTTGATTACCTATCTGCAGGATATGGAGCATCATGGTCCCATTAAAGAGCGGATTGGTGGGGGTGCTGGTAGTTAAACTCCGACCGATCCGATATTGATGACCCATTCTGAGGATAGTCCATTCATATCAAAATCTTGGGCAACCTACATAATTCTGGTATGCTGCATGGTAGGGTTGATCATGCTGATTAAAATATTACCTTCATGGTGAAAATCCATTGTGCTATTCCAGAAAAAGCAGAGTCTTGTTCTAAATGCAAATCAAGGCTTCAGTGCACCGAAGGGTGGGTCCTAGCCCCTCAGTGCATCTCAGCTGCTTCACTTTCTTATGTTGCCATGCCCTCTCGCCTTGACTGACAGGTCAGGCATCCTCTTTGTCCTCTTGCCTCATCCTGTAATCTGTAAATGCAATCGGCACAATACATCGCTTTCAGTTTTATCTGCTGCCAACTTGATTACTGCACATGAGCCATTCACATCATCTCCACCCTGCACAGCTGGGTGTTTCCTCTTCCGGGTGGAGGGTGATGTCATCAGCACATACACAATAATCATCAAAGCGGAAAGGAAACCCAAAGGAGCCAATTGGTATACAGTGCACTAAAGCCCTAATATGTATATTAATGGGTATCAATGTGTTTACCTTTTTATTAGACCTGTATTAGATGGGCAGATTTTCTGCTAGATGATCGCTAACAAGCCTTAGTAGTAATGTTTTTTAGCAATCATCTGGCAGTGTAATACTGCTGCTGATTACCCAATAAACGAGCAGACGCTTGTTCATCAAGTAATCCAAATCTTTTGACATGTTTAAAAATTATTGTTTGCAGGCGGCAGATCATGGTGTCTAAACATTTAAGCCACATTCTTATCAGTAAGATAAGAGCTGGGCTATAATGAGTGTTTAGAATGTTAGAGAGCAGAGATAAGGAGTCCATCTACTCCCCAGATGACAGAAAAGACAAAAAATCTAAAGGTTGCTACTAGAGCATCTCAGCTATGTACACAATAAAGGATTCCATATTCTTAATAAGCGCAAATTGAAAAAATGATTTTTAGCTCAAAATAAGTACAATGCAATAATAAAAAAAATTGCCCCTAAAGGTGTAAATAACATTTTAAGCAAAACCTTCTTAAAGGCTCTTTCCATTTTGTATCTATAGTCCAATGCAGACCTAAGTGTCTCCGTGATAACAGACTACAAACACATTTTTTATATAGTAGTCTTAACATTCCCTACTTGCAAATTTTTATTTGCTATGCTACAGAAAACGAGGAAAGGACAGCACCACTTGCTAACCAATTTTTAGTTTGTTGTTCGGCGGCGGTGCTCGCGATGTCAGGTTCCGGCCCGAGGGACCCCTCAAATGACAGAAGACCTTGAATAAAACTGCAGCATTCCCAATCTTCAATCCACTTGTGAATTTATTTTCACCGAAAAGAAGTGGATTGAAGATTGGGAGTGCTGCGGTTTTATTCAAGGTCTTCTATTTGTTAGGCTAGAAACAAGTAGGAAACATATAGTAGGGAATATGAATGCACAATTAGACAACACAGATATTATTTGTAGTATGTTACTATGTTGAAAAAAGACGCTAAGGATATAGAGCAATAAGAACTTTATTAATCAAGACTAACTGGAAAGTTGCTTTATTTTCCATTATTGTCATTTCCAATTGTTTTTTAAAGGCTTTTTTTTTTAAATGTCCTGTACCCATGAAGATATCCATACTTATAGTACCTGCTCCCTGACACTCTGTTCCAGCCCTATGGCTTGCCGGCTTCCTTCAGTGGATAGTCCCTGTCTGTCAACTTTCACACGAATATGGTCACGTGAACTGCTGCAATCAATAACTGGCCTCAGAGGTCCCAGAACAGCATCTTACCCAGCAGTGAGGTGCCACTTGGGGACTCTTGACTGCTGAGGTCGGTCATTAGCTGGTCTGTGTGAAAGTTGACAAGTAGGAATGTCCATTGAAGAGAACCTGTTGCTCACAAAGCAGCAGGTACTTCTGGCTGGGGGAAAATGAAAAAAAAAAACAACATCCCTAAGCATCCCCTTTAAAATTAAAATCAAAATGTGCTGTCCACGTCCTAAGATTTTAGATTACCAGTCTACATTTGCTGCCATACCAAATACTGTATTTTCTGTTTAATTTTCAATTCCCAGAATGTTACAAATGTTACCATCAATCTCTTTTAATTTCACCTCTAGAATCCGGGATATTATGATATTGTTGCTAAAGACTTGGGGATATGGCACGTTCCCAACAAGACACCTTTGTTTAAGTGGAGATATAACGCTATTCTAAGATACCGGACACACAATGGTTTCTTTTCTAGAGAAGGTGGTAACCTCTTCCAGCTGTACAAAGTAAGCAACTTCCAAACTCAATCCTATATTAAAGTGGCTTATACATCTCAATACATTAGAGTATCATCTCAAAGTTAATTTATTTCAGTAATTCAATTCAAAAAGTGAAACTAATATATTATACATATTCATTAAACACAGAGTGATCTATTTCAAACGTTTATTTATTTTAATGTTAATGACTATGGCTTAAAGCCAATGAAAACCCAAATGTCAGTATCTCAGAAAATTAGAATATTATGAAAAAGTTCAATATTGTAGACTCAAGGTGTTACACTCTAATCAGCTAATCAACACAAAACACTTGAAAAGGTTTCCTAAGCCTTTAAATGGTCTGGTTCAGTAGGCTACACAATCATGGGGAAGACTGCTGACATTATAGTTGTCCAGAAGACAGTCATTGACACACTCCAAAAGGAAGGTAAGCCACAAAAGGTCATTGCTAAAGAAGCTGGCTGTTCACAATGTGTTGTATCCAAGCATATTAATGAAAAGTTGAGTTGGGTTGCCAAAAAGAGGCCATTCAATAATTTGGGGGAGATTTACAAAGAGTGGTCTACTGCTGGAGTCAGTGCTTCAAGAGCTACTATACACAGAAATAAACATGGGTTACAACTGTCACATTCCTTGTGTCAAGTAACCCAGAGACAATATCAGAAGCATCCTACCTGGGCTAAGGAGAAAACAGGCTGGACTGTTGCTCAGTAGTCCAAAGTCCTGTTTTCAGATGAAAGTAAATTTTGCATTTCAGTTGGAAATCAAGGTCCCAGAGTCTGGAGGAAGAGTGGAGAGGCACACAATCCAATTTGCTTGAGGTTCAGTGTGAGGTTTCCACAGTCAGTGATGGTTTGGGGAGCCATGTCATCAGCTGGTGTTGGTTCACTGTGTTATATCAAGTCCAAAGTCAGTGCAGCCGTCTACCAGGAAATTCTGAGCACTTTATGATTGCCTTTTCTGGAAATCTTTATGAAGATGCTGATTACGTTTTCCAGCAGGACTTGGCACCTGCCTACACTGTCAAAAGTACCAAATCCAGGTTTAATAACCATACTATCACTGTGCTTTCTTGGCCAGCAAACTCACCTTACCTAAACCTCATAGAGCAGGGATCAGCAACGTTCGGCACTCCAGCTGTGGTGAAACTACAACTTCCAGCATGCATGCTTGCTTGGCTGTTCTTGGAACTCGATATAAATTAATGATGCATGGTGGGAGTAGTAGCTTTACCACAGCTGGAGTGCCGGAGGTTGCTGACCTCTGCCATAGAGAATCTATTAGGTATTGCCAAGAGGAAGATGAGATACACCAGACCCAACAATGCAGACGAGCCGCTATTAAGAACCTGGACTTCCATAACACCTCAGCATTGATGCAGTAATTTGTGCAAATGGAACCCTGACCAAGTATTAAGTGTATATACTGTACATACTTTTCAGTAGGCCAACATTTCTGTATTAAAAATAATTTTTTGTATTGGTCTTATGAAATCTTTTCCTAATGACTTTTGGGTTTTAATTAGCCGTGAGTAGAGATAAGCAAAAGTTATGAAAACTTTGATTCAACTGCTTCACCAAATTTCAGTAAGAAATTTGCCTTGTGACAAAGCGCATTTCCTTGTAAGTAGCGGGCTCAATGATGGAGAATGGCGATTGCTGCATTTGTTGCTGATCAGCATCTGATGTAAAAATGAAGGCCTTTTAGTGGTTAAAAAAAATTCTCACCTCATCTGTTTCAGTATGTTTTTTTTTTTTTACGACATTTCAGGGAAAATTGATTTGTTACCATGAAGCACGGGGAAATTTTCTCAATCCTGGCTGTAAGACATAATCATCAACATTAAAATAAGGCTACTTTCACATTAGCGTTTTTTTGCGGATCCGTCATGGATCTGCAAAATAGCTTCCGTTACAATAATACAACCGCATGCACCCGTTATTAATGGATCCGGTTGTATTATGTCTTCTATAGCATGATGGATCTGTCTTGAACCCCATTGAAAGTCAACGGGGGATGGATCCATTTTCTATTGTGTCAGAGAAAACAGATTCGTCCCCATTGACTTACATTGTGTGTCAGAACGGATCCATCTTGCTCCACACCACATCGCGGACAGAAAACGCTGCTAGCATCATTTTTCTGTCCGCGATGGGGACGCAACCAAATGAAACGGAATGCATTTTGGTGCATTCCATTTTGTTCAGTTCAGTTTAGTCCCCATTGGCAATGAATGGCTGTCAAAGTAGCCTAACTAAACACTTGAAGTAAATTACTCTGTGTAATGAATCTGTAGAATATATGAGCATCACTTTTTGAATTGAATTACTGAAATAAATTAACTTTTTGATATTTATTGAGATGCACTAGTAACTTTTTCCAGGCTACGGTATCTTATATACTGTATACACCAAAACACCTGATGCTATATCCTTTCTAAGGCATGACCAGGTTATAAAGAGTACTGTATTTTGTTGAGACACTATACAACTTTTTGGGTATTATTTGGACACTGTATAGCTATATATTTAGATGCTGTGTGGCGTACAGAAGTTATTTGTGATCTGTACACATAATGGTTTTCCCAGAGGCCACTACAAACCTATGTGGACTATTACAATTAAAGAGGTTGGCCACTTTCTGGCTTCTGTTTAATGTGTATGTAAGAAGAATGGGCGTTGATGGAGGGTCCTGTGACCAGACACGTCACTCAGCCTCCTCCATTCAGACACACTGCATCTGACACACACTGGACACCCAGCAGTGCAAGTGCTGATGGCAGGTGCAGTGTATTTGAATATAGAAGGCTGAATGATGAGTCTGGTGTTATTTTTGCCTGGTCACACCATACAAAAAAAATATCAGCAGCCATTTAATGGACAGAATTTCTAAGTGGACAGCACAACAATTTGGGCCATCAAGGGGCATAGTAAGTGCCATATAGTCATCTTACATACACATTGATTAAGTGTGGACAATCCCTTTAAGAAATATTATTTTTGCAAATATTCAGTATGGAAGTTATGAATATAACATTCACTTGATTTCCTCTCAGATATATCCAGTTGTGTACAACGCTGGGGCCTGCCTCACAAATAATGGACCGGCTGTTCCTGTTGTGTATGATTTCGGCAGTGCCGACAAGACAGCACTGTATTATTCACCACTTGGGCGAAGTAAGATTATTTCCAACTGAACAGTATTATGTCAGTTACGATTATGGAGATGCACATTATTCTAATTTTCTGTATTTTTCTAATTTTATGTATTGCTCTGCAGAGCAGTTCATTGCTGGTTATGTCCAGTTCCGGGTTATTAATGCGGAAAGAGCTGCTCTAGCTCTTTGTCCAGGAGTGAAGGTGACAGGATGCGATGTAGAACACGTAAGTATCAATTCATGTTTCACTCAAGGCTCTTGATATACTGTATTTTGAGCCTTGCTGTTTTTATAACATACAAATGAAACAATAGCTTCAGTCCTTATGTCAGCAGCACTTGTGAAAAAGTAGGGTTCATCTCAGACCCATACTGAGGACACCAGTCATTTCCATAAACCGTCTTTTATTATTATGTGGTAAGGGTTTGTACATAGCTTAATCTTTAGCATCAGGCCACTTAAAGGGGATGTACTGTTTGAGGGCTTTTCTGTCAGACTCCACCACCTCCCTGCCTAGGGAAGCACACTTAACTTCTCCCCACTGATGGGTTCTGGGTCCTTTGACTCCCCCTTCCATTGGCAAGTTCTGATCCCTAGTGTAAACTTACATGTGATGGGGGTCACGTCCGCCGCTGCCGCAGTGACCTGTCTCCCATGCGGCAGACGTAGCAGCAGTGGATGTGACAGCGGGGGACCTAAGGTGCCACAACCGAATGCTTCCCTCTGCAAGTCTAGTGAGGTTGGTGGGGACTGGCAGAAAAACCTCTAAAGCTGGATAACAACTTTAAATACCATTTACACAGGGTTGATCATTCAATTAAACAATCATTGTCTAGTGTACACAATTATGAGGCAAGTTGTATTTTTGAAGATTATTTTATTATTAAATTAATTTATTATTTAACAAATACAATGTTGTCAGTGAATCTGAAATGTTAATAAACCTCAGATCTGAATATTTAAGAAAGTACCATAAATGTAAGGTTTTGGCTTTCTTAGAAGAGTATTATGTGTGCATAATTATTTGGCAACTATTAGTGTGCAGAATTATTATGTAACGTTTTTCATCTGAGAATAATACACAAACACCTCAAAGTTTACAAATAGATATTTCTTTTTTCTGTACCACTGCGTGAATAAAGTGTCTTATAAAAACTAGCAGTAGGTTTGGGAGTTGAGTTTTTATCCACTCACTTTTATATAAATACTTTTTAATACTGTAATGTTGATATTAAAATTAATTCTGAATGAACTATCAGTTCAGAGAAAAACCTAAAATAAAGGTTCCCGCCATATATGTAAATGCACCTTAGATGAGTCCTGTCTCCTCCATGCTTCAGAGATGAGTCCAGCATTCTCTGACTCTTGGAGTGCAACCATGCCCACAAACGAATAAGACACACCCTCTAAGATTGCTCATCTCCACCCCTTCTCTTCCAAGTCTTGCAGCTGCGCAGTATACATTATATGATCAGTGTGAGATGAATCGCGAATATTCTAATCGCAAATTTTTATCACAAATATCGGCACTTCAAGTATTCACAAAGATCTAGAATATAGTGCTATATATTCGTAATCGCGAATATTCTAGATTTTTTTTCATCAGCGAGTGAGGTGACTGGTTCTGCACATGCGTGCGAATTCGAGATATTCATTAGAATATTCGTCATATATTTGCGAATATTCGTATTCGAGATTATTCTCTTGATTGCGAAAAATCAGCAATGTAAAAATCGCATAATGCGAATTTGTAACGCGAAATACAGGTGTGGGTCACTTTGGCTACATTTTTCAAGCTGCTAGAAGTTTCCTGAGTTTAACCTAACTTAATTAGAATATTCATCATTATTTAATTTATTTCATCTTATGCGAAAAATCTGCAATGTAATATGCGCGTTAATTGAGTAAGGGGCAGGCGGATTATAGGCAACTTTCCTATTGGGTTGGCATGCTAGAAATCGTGAACATGTAGAATATAGTGATAAATTCGTAAAAACGAATATTTGTTTTATTTAATCTGAACCCTTTACATTTACTTATGTGTTCAGATGAAAAAAAAAAAAAAAGAATATTCGTTTTTACAAATATATCACTATATTCTACATATTCTCGATTTCTAGAAAGCCAACCCAATAGGAAAGTTGCCTATAACCCGCCCTTACTCGATTAACGCGCATATTACATTGCCGATTTTTCGCATAAGCTAAAATAAAATAAATAATGAAGAATATTCTAATTTACTACAGACTACGATATAGCAGGCAGCCTTCTCACATTGGCCCACAAGCAAAAAGCAGGCAGGTAATCGGTTTAGATGAAGAAAAAAAAACCGAATATTCGTTTTTACGAATATATCACTATATTTAAAATATTCTCCAATTCTCGAAGTTGCGATATTCACGATTAAAATTCACTATTCGAATATTCGGGCCCAACAAGTCTCCATGCAGGACTGGTCTCTTTAAGGATATCCAGCACTCTGCCTAAGCCGCATTCAGGCTGGGAACACACCTAAGCGTTTCTGAATCGCGCGTTTTTGGATGTGCGTTTTTGTAACTAAGAAACGCGCGTCATACGCGCGATTCAGTGATTCTCCCCTATGGCATCATTGTCCATAGGCGCGTAAAAACGCCCCAAAGAAGCTCATGTACTTGTTTGGGCGTGGGGCGTTTTACAGCGCGTTCATACGCGCTGTACAACGCCCAAATGTGAAACATGCCCATAGGGAAGCATGGCTTTTCACATGTTGTGCGTTTTACAGCGCGTTTGAACGCGCTGTAAAACGCTTAGGTGTGTACCTAGGGTCAAGGCATTGCACTCAGCCATCCAGAATCCTACTCTGTACTGATGAGGGCCAAGGCCCTGAAACACCTTTCTGTGGATGGATATCTGGCTTGGTATTTTCTCTTGTCATATTCCAAGGCTTGAAAAATAGGGAGACACTTTCACAAGTTGTTTCTAATGAGATGGTCCTCTTCCTTGGAATGTCTTGGAAAAAAGAAAGACATTTTAAATACCAGAAGAGTTGGAAAAACACCACAACTCCTGAAAATCAGCCCTGGATGATTCTTTAACTGTGTGTGCATTATCAGACTCAGACCAGTCATCCAAACACACATTAAGGGGGAAGTGCCAAATCGTGGCATAAGGGACAGACAGCCCACAAAAATGGTGTGGTTTGCACAAGGGGCCATGCCATTCCTGGCAAAAGATGCTCACAAAACCGATTTATAAACATTTGCATAAACTGTATGAGTATATGTCACTCACCAGTGGCTCCCTTCCCTGGTTGAATTATGAGTTCCAGCTGTGGTACTCATAGAACAACAGACAAGGAGGGAAGGACAGCATCAACGGATACAGGCCAACTGTATGAGGAAAAGACTAGCTGGGAAGACGGTAATATAGGGACAGAGGGTTGAATATTTGGTATCACATGATCCTCTGTTCCCCATTACAGAACCAAAGAAAGGCAGCAAAAGGTCCAACCATACTGTTCTTATATGGAAAAAGGTGAAGTACAGCACACGGTGTCTATGTTAAAACATCATTATTTAAGTATCATGATTATGATGAACTGTTTAGTTTGAAACGCATAGACCGATCCTGCGGTACTGTACTCATGGTGTGTGACTTTATTAAATGATGATGTTTTAACAGAGACACTGTGTGTTGGACTTTACCTTCTTCCATTACGTATTTCCTGGCTCCAGGTGTCCGTGCACCTGCAGTGTCCTGTGGCTAAGGGGTTGAGCGGGTGGGTTTTTTTGCCTGTTTTTTACATATACTGGCCGTATATATGCTCCAGTTTCCTGTAACAGCAGTTTGAATAATTTGTTTTTTATATATTTGCAGCACTGTATTGGAGGAGGTTACTTCCCAGAAGGAAACCCCAGACAGTGTGGAGACTTTACATCTTTTGACTGGAGTGGGTATGGAACACACACAGAGGCCAGTGTCAGCAAGGAAATAACTGAAGCAGCCATCCTCCTCTTCTATCGTTAGTTTCATTTTTACCAAATATAAGATACAACTTATGCAAAGTAATACAAATAATTGAAAATAGCACAAAATAATTCCTGAAAATGTTGTTAAATTTCTGAACAATAAAGCAAGTACTTAACTGTTTTCATTGTGAATAGAGTCCTACACTTTCATAGCAATAGGGGAAATGTAAGAAAAACTATGCGAAGCTATCATTTTTGCAAAAGCGACAACAGCATGCAGACATATTGGTTGTCACTTTGAATTAGCAGCTGAAAAAAATATCTCTTTAAGGTAAAAGGAAAACATAATTGCCACAATATGGAGGAAGAAGGATATTTCCCTTTGAGAAATTCATAGTAATGCAGAAGTGCATTTCCACATATAGACAATGTATTGACCATATACGGACCAAATGAATTAAGAATTTCTAATCTTTTAGACAAGTTCTACAAGAAGAATCCATGGGGGATACTAAGGCCCATTTGCAGGCTGTAGCCTAATTTTTATAATGTTTTTCTTTTTTTACTAACATGCTTTAATTGACTTGCATTTTCTTATTTTTTTAACCAGTCATGTATTAGCACAACAAACTGAAAAAAACTGTTGGCATGTATAAGGTAAAGGGAAACAGTCAAGAGGAAATCTCTGTTGCCTTATCAGCTGCAGCAGTGAAGGCTCTAAACTATGTCCATTAGTAAGAAGACAGCAAACTGCATCATGCCCTTGATGGTTCTGAGTAAGTGTATGCCAGGAGAGAACCATCGCAAGTTCCAAACAGATTAGTCCATAGTGCTGTGGATGCCAAAGAAGGGGCAGTCTTTTCCAAGTTCTAGATCTTATGATAACCACCACAAGTGGAAGATGAAGTCTCTTAGGGTTAGTTTATCTGAGAGTTATAATGGAAAAAGGGAGGGAGAAATGAGGGGAGGAGAGGATACACGGGCCAAAATCACCCCAAATGAACAAAATAAAAAATGTACTTATCAAAAAAAGGAAACTCTAAGAAGTTAAAAATACCAATCGACTGGACTGGGTCTCCATCAACCAAGGATTGCTCCATGAACCAGATTGTGGGGCAGAAGCATTCTCATATTTTGAAGTTAATATGAGCAGAAAAGATTTAAAAAATAGACAGCTACGTATCTTTTGTTATTTTTTTACATTTATTTTAACTTTTAATTTTTAAACCCTAGCTTCTTTTTGCAAAGAAGTATTCACCCCCTCCAATTTTGGAAGGAAGGCCATCTTCTCCAAAAACAGATGAAGGGATGGGATATCTGGGCCCAAACAGGTTGGCAGGATGGTTTTGCGAGCAGCACTGGAAATACATAACATAAACTATTTGTGTATTCAAGTGACAGGAGAGTTGGTGCCTGGCACCAACTCTCTTGGCTAGATGTTAGGGAAAATGTTGAGATGATTTTATGTGACCTGTCATGGCCCATAACAGGTCAGATTTAGCGTTAGGACCACTCACGGGACAGCCTTGGCGTGGCGAGTGGCTTATTACCTTTTGATCAAATCGTACACTAATGTCCTCTTATAGCTTCTATCTAGAGATAGGTAGAGTTCTGGTTGCAGAGTGCTGTTGCATCTTTTTGTTTGTATGTATAATTGCCATAGCTACGTGCACCTGCATACAGGGACGTGCTGACTGACCCCCCCCTTGTGTTTCTGTTTAGTATGCGTGCAATACTAAAATCCTGTTCCAAAAAGACTCAGTTGTTAAGCAGGCCAACAAGCAATGGTATGTGTCAGCTATGTTCTACCCCTGTAATAAGCAAAAAGTTGGTACATTTCCCTTGTTAAAATTCCATAGTGGGGAAATATAGTATCTGCACACTATTTTCAGAAGCCTCTTCCAGTAGATGATGGCTGGAATGAATTTAAAAGTTTAAGAAAGAGATTGAAGAATCAGATCAAGAGTAAGTTCTGGTTTATGAAATACTCACCATCTCAGACCCCAACCAAGCACTTCATAATTTATGTGTAACAAGTCTGTGACAAAAAGTGTCATCCAGGTCCTCCTTCTTCATGGATCTCAGCTAAAGATGAGCAAAGTTTTTAAAAACTTTGCTCATCTCTTCGCTCTCTCATTTAGAAAGAGCTTGAAGAATCAGATCGGGAGTAAGTTCTGGGTTATAAAAGGCTTACCATCTCAGACCCCAACCAAGCACGTCATAATTTATGTGTTTATGGAGGAAGTAGAAAACAAAAATTTGCTTATGAGGTTCAGTCAGAGTAACAAGTCTGTGACAAAAATTGTCAATCAAGTCCTCCTCCCTCATGGATCCCAGCTAGAGATGAGCAAAGTTTTTAAAAATTCGATTAGGACAATTCACCGAAGTTCTTAAAGAAATTCGATTTATTCCAAATTAATTCTGCACGAATAACGATAAATCTGGTATACCCAGGCCACTCTACCTAATCCTATGCATCCCACTTGGTGGCCCATTCTCAGTGTTAAGGCTTGGAACTTAAACTGCAGGGACAGTGCATGGAGAGGGTATCACCATGTGCATTACATTCTAGTGCATCCAAATTCATAGTTAATCCATTCTAATTTATCACCGTGGACTTAACCGAGCAGTGCCCCAAGATTTAAGTAGTGGCCCCTATGACAGAGCGGGGACGGTGGCAGCAGCAGTGGCAGTAGTGGCCCCATGACAGAGTGGGGAGGGTAGCAGCAGCATTGGCAGTAACCTTGACAAAAGAAGCCCCATGACAGAGTGGGGAGGGGGGCCAGCAGCAGTGGTAGTAAGTATTTTGTCAGTTTTAGGCATCAGTATTTGATCAGTAACTCTAAGCCAAAAACAAGAGTGGGTACAAAACATAGATAAAACGTAATGGAATTATTTGCATCTCATCTGTGTGATGGACCCACTCCATCCAGCAAGTTTGGCCCATGTGTTACAAAGTGAAAGTAAGAAGCTCGGGAACACAAGATCACCCATAATGCTGTGCAGACAGCCAATTTGTAGCTTACTTTCACTTTTTCGTTGCACTGCAGAGTGATGTAGAATTTGTCTAAAATCTGTCTAGGCTGTTAGAGTGTTAAGGTGATGGTCTGCAGGTTTTCAAGGGAAGTGGGTAAGCAACAGCTTGAAGGGAAAAAACTGCAAAAAAAAAGCTGTAAATAATGATATTTGGGTAACAACAGTCTGCTGATAGCAGAGGCACCTTAAGGTAGCGGAATTCTTAAGAAACCAAAGAGGCCCCTTCTATCTGCTTGGTTCATTTGGCAAGAAATGGACTCTAGCAGCTTTAGGGTCAGGATACACTGAGACCTGACCATTTTCAGTCATCTGGAATTGAGCAGGGTATTTCAGTTCAAACCTTGTGTTGAGGTAAAAATAATATTTGCAAATGGTGGAAAACAACTATGGAAATGCCTTAGAATATCACAACATGGTGAGGCTTGACTGTGATGACACGGTGCTGGTGGAAGGCGTAATGATTCATTTTTCTTTGGTACTTTTTTTGCCTAAATGATATGGTCTTTCAATGGGGGCTAGGTCCTTAGGAAAGTAGAGACCAAGGGCTGTAGATCTTATGTCAAATATTGTACCAAGTCCTG
Organism: Bufotes viridis; assembly: GCA_033119425.1. Lineage (NCBI taxonomy): Eukaryota > Metazoa > Chordata > Amphibia > Anura > Bufonidae > Bufotes > Bufotes viridis. Next base: position 55,466,505 of record CM065594.1, read on the forward strand.
TACCTGGATGGATTGTGGGACCCCAACAAAATTAAGGATGCTCCTGCAGCTCTGGTTTCCACATCATCAAATTTGTCCATGAGCTGGCCAAAGGTGGAATTATGACGTCCGGGGGTATTGGAGGTAATTGCTATGTCTCTATCATACTGAACAATTCCAGTTTTCCAACTCTGCATGACTTCAGTAATTTGTGAAATGGCCGACTTGATGGAACTATGAAAGCGGCCTAGACTCTTGTCCCGAAGAGCCACAAGGATTTATATTAGTTCCTGTCAATGTGGATGGACTAGGTATGTCTGAAGTTGGATGGTTTTATATCTTCTTGACCACATCTGGCAGAATTTTTAGCAAGTAGTTAGTTATCGATACCCTTAACAGAATGCAGTGTTGGAAAAGTTGAAAAGCTGAATAGAGTTGAGCGGACACCTGGATGTTCAGGTTCGAGAAGTTCGGCCGAACTTCACGAAAATGTTCGGGTTCAGGATCCGAACTTGACCCCAAACCCCATTGATGTCAATGGAGACCCGAACTTTTAGGCACTAAAATGGCTGTAAAATAGCCCTGGGCTAGAGGGCTGCAAACAAATGTGGATAGGGACATTCGCCTGCAAACAAATGTGGATAGGGAAATGACTTAAAATAAAAAGTAACCAATATTAATTGGCAACTTGGAGGAGGAGGTGGAATAGGAGGTTGGGGTGGCGTCAGGTGGGAATGCTATGGGAGTTGAAGTTCTCATCACAGCCAAAAAGGATTCATGTCTGCATGCAGTGCCACAGGCCTCACTCACAGACTCAGACCCAAGACAACCATACATGGGAGTTGAAGAAGTTCTCATCACAGCCAAAAAGGATTCATGCCTGCCTACAGTGTCACAGGCCTCATGCACAGACTCAGGCCCCTGGCACCCACAAAGAGGAGAGTTCAAATCACGCCAACACAATATTGATTTCACCCAGAAGTGCCACAGGCCACAATCACTCATTCAGGCCCTTGGCTCCAGAAAATAGGAGAGTGCTATCAAATCTACTATCAAACAGGCCATTATCATTTATGTAGACCCTAGCACCCAGACAGAGGTGAGTGGTCCCATAACAGCAACACAGGCCTCAGGTAAACCTGCAATAGAACAGGCCATTATCATTTATGTTGGCCCTAGCACCCAGACAGAGGTGAGCGGTCCCAAACCAGCAACACAGGCCTCAGGTCAACCTGCAATAGAACAGGCCATTATCATTTATGTAGGCCCTAGCACCCAGACAGAGGTGAGCAGTCCCATAACAGCAACACAGGCCTCAGGTCAACCTGAAAAGGAACAGGCCATTATCATTTATGTAGGCCGTGACACCCAGACAGAGGAGAGGTTATTTGACAGCAAAAAGAGGTTAATGTCTCCCATCAATACAGCAGGCGATTAAACGAATTATAGGCCCCTGACACCCAGACATAGGAGAGGTCATTTGTCAGCAAAAAAAGGTTAATGTCTCCCAGCAATGCAGCGGGTTATTAAACGAAATATAGGCCCCTGACACCCAGACAGAGGAGAAGTCATTTGACAATAAAAAGAGGTTAATGTCTCCCACCAATGCAGCAGGCGATTAAATGAAATATAGGCCCCTGACACCCAGGCAGAGGAGAGGTCATTTGACAGTAAAAAGATGTTAATGTCTCCCACCAATGCAGCAGGCGAATAAACAAAATATATGCCCCTGACACCCAGACAGAGGAGAAGTCATTTGACAGTAAAAAGAGGTTAATATCATGCACCAAAGTTGCCCCCAAAATAATGGTCCAATTAAAAAAAGAGGATTTAATAAAGAAGTGCCCTGGAGTATAGGAATGTATGGCTGAGCGCGAGGCAGTTATAAATGTCTATTCTGCACAAGGTACGAACAAGTCCTGTGGGATCCATGCCTGGTTCATTTTAATGAACGCGAGCTTGTCCGCTGTGGACAGGCGGCTGCGTTTGTCTGTAATGATGCCCCCTGCCATGCTAAATACACGTTCAGACAATACACTGGCTGCAGGGCAGGCCAGCACCTCCAAGGCATAAAGGGCAAGCTCTGGCCATGTGGACAATTTGGAGACTCAGAAGTTGAATGGGGCAGAACCATCAGTCAGTACATGGAGGCGTGTGCACACGTACTGTTCCACTATGTTGTTGAAATGCTGCCTCCTGCTAACACGTTTCCTATCAGCTGGTGGTGCAGTTTGATGTGGTGCTGTGACAAAACTTTTCCACATCTCGGCCATGCTAACCCTGCTGTCTGAGGAGCTGGCCGTGACACAGCTGCATTGGCAACCTCTTCCTCATCTGCCTCTGCCTTCGCCTTGTGCTTCCACTTGTCCCCCCATGTCAGTTGGGAATGCCCTCAGGAGCACGTCCACCAGTGTGTGCTTGTAGTCACGCATCTTCCTATCACACGGGAATTAAGGCGGGCATGTTGTCCTTGTACCAGGGATCCAGCAGGGTGGCAACCCAGTAGTCAGCACAAGTTAAAATGTGAGCAACTCTGCTGTCGTTGCGCAGGCACTGCAGCATGTAGTCGCTCATGTGTGTCAGGCTGCCCAGAGATAACGATAAGCTGTCCTCTGTAGGTGGTGTATCGTCTGTGTCCTCCATATCCCCCCAACCACGCTGCAGTGATGGCCCTGAGCTGCGTAGGGTGCCACCCTGCAGTGAAACCGGTTTCTCCTCCTCCTCTACCTCCTCCTCCTCCTCCTCATTCTCCAGAAGTGTGCCCTGGCTGTCCACATGTGTACCTGGCCTCTACTGGTGCAGGAACCCACCCTCTGAGCCACTCCTGTATAACCTGCCTGAAACCCTGTGAAATGCCCCCTCTTCCTCCTGTGCCGCATCCTCTTCCATCATCGCCGTAATATTTTTTTCAAGGAGACATAGAAGGGGTAGTGTAACGCTAACAACGGCGTCATCAGTCCTGGCCATGTTGGTTGAGTATTCAAAAGACCGCAACAAGGTACACAGGTCTCGCATGCAGGCCCAGTCACTGGTGGTGAAGTGGTGCTAATCCGCAAAGCGACTGACCCTTGCATACTGCATCTGAAACTCGGCCGCTGCTGCTCGCACAGTCTCTCCAGCATATGTAAAGTGGAGTTCCACCTGGTGGGCACATCGCATATGAGGCGGTGAACAGGAAGACCGAAGTTACGCTGCATCGCAGACAGGCAAGCAGAAACAGGGTGAGAACGCCGAAAGCGCACACATACGGACCGCACTTTCAGAAGCAGCTCTAACATGTCTGGGTAGTTTTTAAGAAACTTCTGCACCACCAGATTCAGCACATGCACCAGGCAAGGGATGTACGTCAAACCGGCTAGTCCCAGAGCTGCAACGAGAGTTCGCCCATTATCGCACACCACCAGGCCGGGCTTGAGGCTCACCGGCAGCAACCACTCATCAGTCTGCTGTTCTGTGCCCCTCCAAAGCTCCTGTGCGGTGTGGGGTTTGTCACCCAAACAAATGAGTTTTAAAATCACCTTCTGATGTTTACCCCGGGCTGTGCTGAAGTTGGGGGTGAAGTTCTTTTGATGACCGGATGTGGGGGTGGTAGAAGAGGATAAGGAGGATGATGCGGAGTAGGAAGAGAAAGCAACAGGAGGCAACGAATAATGCCCTGTGTTCCTCGGTGGTGGAAGGACATGCGCCAAACCGTTATCCGCCTCGGGCCCAGCCGCCACTACGTTTACCCAGTGTGCAGTTAGGGAGATATAGCGACCCTGGCCATGCTTACTGGTTCATGTATCTGTGGTTATGTGGACCTTGCCACAGATGGCGTTGTGCAGCGCACACTTGATTTTATCCTCCACTTGGTTGTGCAGGGAAGAGACGGCTCACCTGGAAAAGTAGTGGTGGCTGGGAACAACATACTGGGGGACAGCCACTGCCATCTGCTGTTTGAAACAGTCCGTCTCCACCAGACGGAATGACAGCATTTCAAGGGCAAGTAATTCTGAAATGCTGGCATTCAGGGCCAGGGCTCGAGGATGGGAAGGTGGGTTTTTCCTCCTTCTCTCCAATGTTTGGGAGATGCTTGGTGGAGATGCTTGGTGATGGTGTCGTATGTGGTGGTGTAGGTGGAACATCCTCTGTTTGCTGGTCGCCAGGTCCCATGGTGACGCCAGAGGTAGAGGGAGAGGCCGAGGCAGCAGCAGAAGAGGGAGCAGGAGGAGCCTGAGACGATTCCTGGTTTTTAAGGTGTTTTTTCCTCTGCAGTTCATGCCTTGCATGTAGATTCCTGGTTATGCAGGTTGTGCTGAGGTTAAGAACGTTTATGCTTCGCTTCAGGCTCTGATGGCATAACATGCAAACCACTCGTGTCTTGTCGTCAGGACATTGTGTGAAGAACTGCCACGCCAATAAACTCCTTGGAGCAGGCCTTGGTGTGCTCGGTGCCTGGGTGCGGTGGACAGTAGCAGGCGTACTGTCTCTGGAACGGCCGCTGCGCTTTTGTACCCTGTTCCTTTTTTTTGCTGTGCTGTTGCCTCTGTGCGACCACTGCCTCTACTTCAGAACTGCACGCCTCACTAGCACAACCTTCAGTCCAGTCTGGTCTAGGACTTCATCCTCCTCCACATCATCTTCCACCCATTCATGACACCTGCCCTCCTCGTCGGTCTGCACATTGCAGAAAGCCACAGCAGTTGGCACCTGTGTTTGGTCATCATCAGAGACGTGTTGCGGCGGTCTTCCCATGTCCTCATCCTGCAACAAAAGTAGTTGAGCATCAGTGCATTCAAGTTCTTCCGCTTCTGGGGCAGGGCTAGGTGGATGGGCCGGAAAAACCCTGCCAACAGAGTCATCAAAAAGCATGGGAATTTCCTGCATGATTTGGGGCTCTGAATGCTTGGCTGATTTGCAAGGGGGTGAGGTGGAAGACTTAGGTGCCAACTCTGAGCTTTCTGCAGAGGACTGGGTGTTAGATACTGTGAAGGAACTGGAGGCACTATCAGCCACCCAATCTACTATCGCCTGTACATGTTCTGGCTTCACCATCCGTAGAGCAGCATTTGGGCCTAACAAATAACGCTGCAGATTCTGTCGCCTATTCGCACCAAAGGAAGGTGTTTGACTTGGAGCGGTAGTTGGCGCTGAACGGCCACATCCTCTCCCAGCAACAGGAGCTCCACCAACACCACCACGACCATGCCCACGTAACTTATTTGATGTTCTCCTCATTATTTGCGTTCACCCACCATGCTGAAAGATTGTTCTCTCTCTGTGTCAATTTACCTGCCACTAGTCGACAACTACGTTCGCTAAGGCAGTGCCCGTGTCATAAAAATGCTCTGTGGACCCAGAATAATGTTTTTTGGGCCCAAAATATATTGATTCTCAATTTCTATGCGGAAATGTAAAAAAATTTTGGTACGCTGTATGCACAAGTGGTTTGTGGAACAAGAACAAGTATTTTTGTAATAAAATACAGAAATTTAGGATTTTACTGCTGTAAATTGAAATGAATCATTTATACGCCGGATGCACAACAGTTTTTTCGTCCTAAAACACGGCCTATTTCAATAAAACCCCAAAATGCAGTTTTTAACTGCTGTACATTAAAAGTAGATATATATATACTATGTATGGACAACAGATTTGGGGACCCAGAACACGTATTTGGTCACCAAAATTCACAAATGCAGTGTTTAACCGCTATAAATTGGAAATAATTATTTAAACGACGGATACACAACAGTTTTTTCGGCCTAAAACACGGCTTTTTTCAATAAAACCCCAAAATGCAGTTTTTCACTGCTGTAAATTAAATGAAGGTATTTATACCGTGTATGTACAACTGCTTTGTAACGCAGGAGTTTTGCTTTTTTCACACAAATAAAGAATAATGCGCCATTTCTCAGCTGTAATGGGAAATCGGTATTTAGGCTGTGTATTTCGAAATGCTTTTTGGATCAGGATTTCCACTTTTTTGTTGAAAAAATACACTTATGCTGTATTTCACAGCAGCAATGAAAATAGGTGGTTGGAATAAGTATTTTAGACTGTTTGGTGGACCTTGAATAAGGTTTGTTTTCTATAAAAAACAAAGAAGCACTACAGAAATATAAAATATGTCGTTGGACGGTGTATGCAGAACTGTTTTGTGGACAAGGAATACGTTTTTTTCCCCCAAAATTACACAGATTTTCTATTTCACCTCAGAAATGTCAAATATATATTTTAGCGGTGTAAAATAGGCTTGGTGGATCATAAAATACACTGACACACTACTTGATAGATTATAAAAGGTTGGGTCACATGCTGCACTCAGCCAATCACAGCCATGTCATTAGTAGGCATGGCTGTGATGGCTTCTTAGGGCAAGAAGTAAAATTCTTGCTGATTGGCCTTCAGAAAGTGGGAAGTAATCGCCGAACAACGGACCCGAACCCGAACTCTTTTGAAAATGTTCGGGTTTGGGTCCATGTCCCGAACACCCCAAAATTCGGTACGAATTGTTGCATGAAAGTAATTGTTGCATGAAAGTAACACTAAAGGCTTAGTGTGAGCAAGCAAAAGTCAGGATACTGCATGTACAATGCTTTATATGACAACTTTGTGCTGCAAGCTGTACGGTGTTCATTTTAGGACATGGTCAGTACGGTGTTCATTTTAGGACATGGTCAGATATCAGAGTCAACTATCAAAATAATGCCAATGTGACACCTGACACCTGACACCTGACTCCTGACTCCTGACTCCTGACTCCTGTCTCCTGACTCCTGACTCCTGAAACCTGACTCCTGACACCTGACACCTGACTTCTGACACCTGACTCCTGACACCTGACTCCTGACTCCTGACACCTGACACCTGACTCCTGACACCTGACTCCTGACTCCTGACTCCTGACACCTGACTCCTGACCCCTGACTGAATTGAAGTTATGTGTGACCGCTGATATCTGACTACTGACAAAGTCAGGTGTCAGGGGTCAGCCTCACTATTAACTTTAGTTTCATCCTTCTTTTCATACACTGAAAGGCATAGATGAATAAAATGCCAAGTAAACCTTCACTGAACTTATAGCTCAGTGGTAGCACATCTGTCTTGTGATTAGAACCTTAGGGTTCAAATCCCCTTCCAGCTCTTAAAAAAATTTACTTTTATTAAACTGTAGATATGAGGCAAATTGACGTCATGTGCGACCGCTGATATCTGACTACTGACAAAGTCAGGTGTCAGGGGTCAGTCTCACTATTAACTTTAGTTTCATCCTTCTTTTCATACACTGAATGGCATAGATGAACAAAATGCCAAGTAAACCTTAACTGATCTTATAGCTCAGTGGTAATGCATCTGTTTCATGATTGGAACCTTAGGGTTCAAATCTCCTTCCAGCTCTTAAAAAAAATTACTTTTATTAAACTGTAGATATGTGGCAAATTGAAGTCATGTGCGACCGCTGATATCTGACTACTGACAAAGTCAGGTGTCAGGGGTCAGCCTCACCATTAACTTTAGTTTCATCCTTCTTTTCATACACTGAATGGCATAGATGATTAAAATGCCAAGTAAACCTTAATTGATCTTATAGCTCAGTGGTAGTTTGTATGTTTTGCGTCCAAAGACCATAGGTTCAAATCCCCTTTGCTGTCTAAACCTGACTAAAATTATGAGCTTGGAATTTTCTTTTTTTTACATTAAACAGGTGACAAGGAGTACTGTAAGTAGTCCTTTTTTATTTTATTAAAGATTAAATGGGCAGCACCATTGTAAAGTGGGCACTAATTTAATGTACAATACAATGAAGTATTAAAGGGGATTTGAACCTATGGTCTTTGGACGCAAAACATACAAACTACCACTGAGCTATAAGATCAGTTAAGGTTCACTTGGCATTTTATTCATCTATGCCATTCAGTGTATGAAAAGAAGGATGAAACTAAAGTTAATGGTGAGGCTGACCGCTGACCCCTGACACCTGACTTTTGTCAGTAGTCAGATATCAGCGGTCGCACATGACTTCAGTTTGCCACATATCTACAGTTTAATAAAAGTAATTTTTTTTAAGGGCTGGAAGGGGATTTGAACCCTAAGGTTCTAATCACAAGACAGATGCACTACCACTGAGCTATAAGATCAGTTAAGGTTTACTTGGCATTTTATTCATCTATGCCTTTCAGTGTATGAAAAGAAGGATGAAACTAAAGTTAATAGTGAGGCTGACCCCTGACACCTGACTTTGTCAGTAGTCAGATATCAGCGGTCACACATAACTTCAATTCAGTCAGGGGTCAGGAGTCAGGAGTCAGGAGTCAGGTGTCAGGAGTCAGGTGTCAGGAGTCAGGTGTCAGGAGTCAGGTGTCAGGTGTCAGGTGTCACATTGGCATTATTTTGATAGTTGACTCTGATATCTGACCATGTCCTAAAATGAACACAGTATAACATAAGTCTCTTATAACCCACAATAAAGCACCAGTAATACACAAAATATAAGATATGAATGAGGACACTTTACTGCGGTTTATACAGGCAGATAGGTCCCAGACACGATTCGCTGTCCATACAGAGGTAAAATAAGCTCCTCAGTGCAGCTAGTTTAATATGGCAAAGCAGGTATCCCCTGAATTCCACCCTGATCTGGTGCAAGAGCTGCCATATAGTCAACAGCCAGGGGGTCATGTAGCTATTAATAGGGGGGACGAAGGGCTATGACTTAACAGTGCAGAACAGGGGGAGCCCCCGGAGCCATGCAAGTGATGTTGCCCCCTATATAGTGTATCCTTAAAAAGGATCTGTCACCACAAAATGGTGTTATAAGTCACTGACAGCAATCTCTTATTCACACTTATGCGCAGCTAGTATTACACTGGCCGATTGTCGGCCAGATCATCGCTGATGAGCGTTCGTATGAAAGCTTGTTAGTGATGATCTGGCAGTGTAATACTGCTATCAATTACCTGATCAACAAGCAAATGCTAGTTTATCAGACAATCAGGCTTAAACATCATTGTTTACAGGAGGCAGAATGTACTGTCTAATCAAGATCTGCTGCTGGCCAACAACTAGTCAGTATGGGGATGAGCAATGGAATTAGCGATCACTCCTCACACTGCATGTAATAGCAGCGGTCTCATCCACTAACGAGCAAGCAATTGCTAGGAAAGAACGCTTCCCTCCTGACAATTGTATGCCTGATTTTTTAATGTAATACAGCCTTAATTATACACATAATGCTATCTCAATCACTGATAACATATCCTTCCTGTACCAATAGCTGTTCACAGGAAGTAGAAAAAGCAGATATACATTGACGAGCAAAAGGTGACAATGTTTTGAACTTTTGATTTTCAGACTCCATATCTCACCTTCCCATACAGCTTTCAACGTAAGACTTCCAACATTTTATAGACAATAATCTTGGCTCTCATACAGAAATTGGACTTGCAACTATTTAGCATATGATTAGTTATGCAGATTATTGTCATGTAACTGCATTGTTACTGTTTTATTCCTGGTGGTGGAACAATCTTTTTCTTCTTGTATACTACAAATTACAACCTGTTGTCACATTCCCTAATAGCTCAGTGTGTTATTAGATTGACACCCAAGTGAAAGATCACTGGTTTGAATCCAGGAGAAGTGATGAAGAAGATTTCCTAAGAGAAGCCTCATCATTCAGCTCATCGATAGCAGCATCTTGGCCAAGAAAATTGCCAAACTGCATCATGTGAGTGCCATGACAGATGGAAGAATACGAAATGAAATCCATCCATTCCAAAGCCAAGAGGTGGACATCCAGGCAAAATATTGAAGTCAACAAGACAGCTCATCACAAGGTCTATCAGTTCTGGCGTCACAAACACGGCAGGGGAGGTGGCTGATATGCTTCGTAATAGTGATATCACAGATGTCCATGCAAACACTGTGCGATGCACATTACACAAGTCTGGAATGGTGGCCCAAAAAAATGTGAAGAAGCCTCAACCTCAACATTGTCAAAAGAAGCGTTGCTACGAGTTAGCAAAAAAGTAAGAACAGTGGACAGTAGAAGATTGGAAACGGGTGATTTGGAGCAGTGAGATGAAAGTCAATAGACTGGGCTATGATGGGTACAAATAGGTCTGGAAGCAACAAGGGAAAAAAGGGCTAATGGATTGAGAAATTGAAGGAACTGTCAAGTTCGGTGGAGGAAGCCTGATGATATGTGGTTATTTCACAGCCAGGCATTGGATACTTGACCAGGATGTATGATGGTCTCAATGCTGAGCTATAAGTGAATATCCTACAAGACGAGTAGGATACAACAAAATAATAAAAATAAAAATTTAAAATTTAGAATTTTTGGAGCAAAACAGTTACATGACAAGAATCTGCATAACTAATAATATGCTAAATAGTTGAAAGACCAATTTAAGTATGAGATAGCCAAGATGATTGTCTATAAAATAATGGTAGTCTCACATTCAAAGCTGTAGTGGATAGTGACTAGAGATGAGCGAATTTTTCAAAAATTCGATACGGCCAGTTGACCAAATTTTCCGAAACGATTAGATATGAATTTATTCGCAAACGAATCGAGTTAAAAAACAGCTATTTCCTGGCTGCAGAGAGCCTATATAGTGGTGTAGAACACTGTGCCTTGCAGTAACATGCATAGGGAGTCTGCTGTGGTAGTTAAACAATACTGTGAGTCAGTTTGAGATGCAGATTAATGTTGATCGAGCACCCAAGTGCTTGGGTGCTCGGGCTGAACACTTCGGGATGCTTGGGTGCTCTAAAGAGCACCCAAGTATAATGGAAGTCAATGGGAGACCCGAGCATTTAACCAGACACCCCCTGCTCTGAAGAGGGGAGGGTGCCCGGTTCATAGGAAAAGGTCAGATGCAGGTGAGCTGACCCTGTAAAACATTATATGCGAGGGCCTTAGCTACTGAGACTGGACTTGGTGGAAGACAAGGTGGTGCTTAACCGACTGGAAGCATTATCTGCTGAAATCCAACTGACCACCTGGTCGCACTGTTCTGACTTCAAGAGTGGTTGTCCTGCACCACCCTGCAAACTAGGGCATGAAGCTAGGTATCGTGGATGATTGTTTTCCTTGTGCTCTGGCAGCAGGCACAGTTTCAACGCGCCCAGGGCCACGGCCTCTGCGTGCACCATCAGCATCACAGCGTCTTCCCTGTCTCTTCCTGTTCGCCTTCTTCATATTACACAAAAATTACAGGGAATCCCACACGAATTTGGGATGAGGAAACGTTATACAGGAGAGGTACCACTGGTAATGTCACTGTCCGCAGCGTCTACGGAAAAAGTACTCTGTATGTCACAGACAAAATGTTTATGCGCACACGTTACACTGCAGATGTGGCACTGGTAATGTCACTGTCCAAAGCGGACACCGTCTATTGAAAAAGTACACTGTATGTCACAGATACATTTTTTCAGCACACACGGTACACTGGAGATGTGGCACTGGTAATGTCACTGTCAGAAGCGCCACACACAATAATTCCTTAAATGGACTTTTGGGTCTGTAAAGTTCTAGCAATTTAGCGCAGGTTGCGCTACAAATATATATTGCTGATGTCACACACACTAGTCCTTAAAACGACTTTTCGGTCTCTGAAAAGTTTTCTCTAATAAAAATAGTCCAATATCACTCCCTACACTGTCTGTCCCTTCCTATGCACAGCTCTCCCTGACTAAAACTGAGCCGAACACGCGTCATCGGGTGCTATATAGCCCCCGATGATGCGTTCTGGCCAGCCAATCACTGTAATGCCAGTATCCAACATGGCTAAGGCATTAGAGTGAGGGCAGTACATACCTGCACGGAATACCGCCATGTGCCGAGCATAGAGATGCTCGAGCCGAACTGGCTCTTAGAATCACCGCACACTTCACTTATTTGGGCAGTTACAGGGCCGAAACTGACCAAATAACTCAAGTATGAACTCAGCCTTACAGGTTCGTGTTAGCGTCAAGAAGCAGCGTACACCTTTTACACTGTCGTCAGCTGATTCCACATAAATGTCTACAGAACCTGTTCTATTGTTCTATTAAACGCTTATACAAGTAGGGCCCCCGACAGAGTGGAGAGGGTGTCAGCAGTAAGTTTGTTTGTTGACATCACTGATTATTTTGCCCTTCCTCTGATCTGATCAGGCAGAACAATAACCCCCTAAAAACGGATCCTGTCTGTTGAGTATCCACTTTAATTCGGTCAGCATTTGGTCAGTAATCAATCAATATTACTAATGCCAAAAAAAACAGGAGTGGATCCAAAACAAAGATGACATGTGAATGAAATATTTGCATGTCTTCTGTGTTTTATACCCACTCCTGCTTTTGGCTACCAAATCATAAGCCAATTCTGATGGGACAATACAGGCCTTACAGCTGACAGGACACTACACAGACAGGATCCGTTGTGCGTCTCGTTTTTCCTTCCTTCTGACAGATCAGAAGAAGGGTCAAATAAATGGTGATGTCTTCCAGGCCAAAAAGGCAAAATAGTGGCCCAGTCATGGAGTTGGGAGTGTGGGAGAACAGCTTGAGAAGTCCACAGAGTGGCCCAATGAAAAAGTGGTGAGGTGAAAGCAGCATGAGGAGACCACAGAGTTGCCCCGTGACATAGTGTTGAGGTGGCAGCAGCATGAGGAGGCCACAGAGGGGCTCAGTGACAGTGTTGAGGTATCAGCAGCATGAGGAGGCTACAGAGTGGCACAATGACAGAGTGTGGAGGTGACAGCAGCAGTAGCATGAAGAGGCCACAGAGTGGCAAGGTGACATAGTGTTGAGGTAGCAGCCACAGCAGCATGAGGGGGCCACAGAGTGGCAAAGTGACATAGTGTGGAGGTGGCAGCTGAATGAGGAGACCACAGAGTGGCAAGGTGACATAATGTGGAGGTGGCAGCAGCAGCAGCATAAGGAAACCACAGAGTGACCGGGTGATAGAGTGGGGAGGCAATAACAGTACCCAATGACGATGGTGGGTGTAAAAAGGAGCACTTGGCATCAGATGTGTCACGTCAGGTGGGTGGCAGCATCAGAAAAGTAGCTGAGGCAGGTAGCCAGAAGAAACCGGTCTCTTTTGTAAAAGGGAACCTGTCACCTCTGAAACATATTCCTAGCTGGCAGCAGTACCTGACAGTAGTCAGCATCGTGATTCTAACGATCATTGTCTTCCTAAAGCCAGATGAAGGAAAAGCTGTAAAAACGTTGTTTAATCCCCGGCTGGCGTGCTTCTCAAGTCAGGTTTGAAGTTAAGGGGGCAGCTGCCTCCTTGCTTCAGACCATGGTAACCACGCCCCCTTCCCTGCCCCTTCACTGTAACTGACAGCCAGCAGTTCGGCAAAGCCAGCTGAACTGTCGTGCACCAGAGCTGTCAGTCACGGCGAATGGGTGGGGAAGGGGGCGTGGCCACCGCAGCTTGAAGCAAGGAGGCCGCTGCTCCCTTGACTTCAAACCTGACTTGAGAAGCATGCCAGCTGGGGATTAAACAACATTTTTACAGCTTTTCCTTCATCTGGCTTCAGGAAGACAATGATCGTTAGAATAATGATGCTGCCTGCTGTCAGGTACTGCTGCCAGCTTGGAATGTGTTTCGGAGGTGACAGTTTCCCTTTAGGGATTGGGTTAGGCAGCAAGGATGATCTAATCTGATGCATCAGGCATTGGTGGGTGGAAATCCTGGCTGATCCACGCCTCCTTGGGGTTACTATAGCCCCTGTCGCACTAAACACCCACTCTGATGCCACACTACTGGCTGGGAAGGATAGCTTTTCCAAGGCAAACTTGGCTAGTTGCACTCTATGTTTAGCTGATGGTAAGTAGTTTCTTTACTATGCGGCTGAAGAAAGCTGCTTATCAGTGACTCTAAACTCAGGCTGCTGCTAATGGAGCTGGCACTGCTCCTGCAGCCATGGCAGTGGAACATGAGTGCACAGGGAACCCCCCCCCCCTCCGGTCAGACCTGCGAAAGGATGGACAATGGCGAAGATAGGCAGCGGCCAACTGACTACATAGGGTGTATCTATAGTAGTTCAGTTTGTCCTCCCTCTCAGCGGGTGTAAAAAGGCCACCATTTTTAACCAGTAGCGAGGGTTTAACATGGTGGAGAGCCATAGTAGTCATCCCTCTGGCGAATGGTGACAATTTAGCTGTCACTACGCAAGCAACTGAGCATGCATTGGGCCATTTGCACAAGTGACTCGGAGGGACTCCCTGCCTCCATCTCCACTGCATACTGCCACGGTGTGCCTGAGTCATCTGCCTCGTCTTCCTCATCTACCTCTTGCTCCTCCGGCTGCTCCTGCTCCTCCTCTCCTGTCACCTGTGTAGAAAAACCACCCATTTCGCTATACATTGCTTGTGCTCCAATGTCCTCCCCCTGCTCCAGTTCAGCCCCCACAGGGCTCATGTGGTCATGAGATATAGGCGCCACGTCTCCAGCCCCCTGACCAGCATCTTTTCCAGGATATGAATCAGTAGAATGATGTTGTTTATCACATAGTACTGGCGACTGATAAATAAAGTAGTCTCCTCAAAGGGCTGTCAAGGATGGAGAACAGTTAGCAGGAACTGATAAATAACGACAGACTGACTTGATCCAAAACTAAGGAGCATATAGGTGAGCCCTTTAAATCCCTAAGAACTCTCTCTGACTGCTACACATGCAAAGGCCTCAATGGTAGACGATTGCATGCCCATGTACCTAAGACTGTGTGACACCTGAAAACCCTATAGTAGTGAGGGGACACGGCCACCGGCTCCCTGCACTGAATATGGAGGGAGTCAGGGTCACCTAGAATCAAGCCAGCAAACAAAACACAAAGTAAACGGAATGCACCTATCTAAGAGCAAAACAACTGCAGCCTCCAGAAGCACACACTTCATCCAGGAAGTAATATAAACCGCAAGGAGGAGCAGTATGAGAGGGAATATAAAGCAAGCCAATTAATCAAGATAAGAGACAGCTGATAGAGAGAAAGGAAAGAGCAAAGTGAAACCAAAACAAAGAACGTCATACAGAAGACAGGGAGGAACCTCTGACCGACCGTCTCCCAGAACCAGCGGTGACAAGGGCACAAGCAAATAGCAGGTGTCACGCATGAGCTGCCACTGGCTAACATCAAAGTTACACAGTGGAGTACCTCTGTCTGCTTGGATCATCTATAAATTGTTTATGGCCTTTCTCTGTTTGCATAGTCGGTCCAACATATGGAGGGTGGAATTCCAATGGGTGGAAACGTCGCATATCAGCAAATGTTGGGGGGCGCTTTTCTGCCGCTGCAGCTCAAGAAGGGTGTGCTTGTTGAGTGGCTGAAGTGCATGCAAAGTTTTCTGGACATTTTTAGGATGTCTTGCAGATGGGTAGAAGGAACTGCTCTACAACCAGATTGAACACGTGCGCTATGCAGGGTGCATGGCTCAGTTCCTTCCCTGTGTGATTTTGTTCGCCCAGGCAAACGAGGTGCAGAACACCGTGACACCACCGTGTCCTGCACATGTGGTATGCTGGAGGAGCATTGTGAATTGTCCCTGCAGTGGAGGCTGAGGACACGGTGGAGGATGAGGAGGCAGAGGCGGACATTGTCGCAGCACCAACGGCATTAGAACGTGGAGGCGGAAGCGGCGTCACCTGGCCAAGTTGCTGGTGTGGCTGGGCAGGAACCACATTTACCAGGGGGGCGTAACGGACATATACTGTCCTTGAAGTTGTTACAGCTACCGACCGATTTTCCCAAAAAAGGCTGTATCACAAACAACTTTCACCACTGAATGGCTAATCGACGAATTGTTAGTCTCTATAGAAGATAGGAAATGGTGTGGTCAGGTACATTTGCAGGTCGTCTAGCACGCAGACCATACTGAATTAAATGGTTTCTAATGGTCTGATGTGACACTTGGGTGCCTCTTACCTCCCTTAAATGGAGTTGTGTGGCATCTCATTAAGCAGGGCATTGTTCACAATGAAGCTGTCATCAGTGCGGGATGTGGCCAAAGGACGTTCACTTCTATGCCTTTTTGTGACTTTTCCAGTGTCTCTGTATCTCTGTTGCAATTGTTATGACACTCTGTGACACTCTAAGCTCAGTTGCTACATTGGTCTGAGAACATCCTGCTTGAAGCCTCGCAATGGCAATGTACTGTTGGTCAACTGTTAGGTGTCTTCTTGGTCTCATGATGTCAGCATGATGAGGAGGACTGCTTAAATACCAATTCTAATTGAACCAGGACATTTATTGGGTAATTCATGGATCAAACACCTGTTGTGAATTTTGCCAAAAAAGGGAACCCATAAAATAGTGACAGAAATGAGATTTCAGCAGTGTGTCACTCATGAGCTAAAAGTAAGTGGGTGCTGAGAACCAGCATCATAATCCTTGTAGCACAGGTCTTGAAAAGAGTCAAATCTACTTGAGAGGAGTCATGGTTATTCATAATCTCCTGCACTCCCATCCATCTGCTGATGATTGGCAGTTCTGTCCTAGAGAGATAGGGAGAAACCTAGGTAGAAGACTGTCAATCATCAGCAGGTGGGCAGGGAGAGCAGAAATTTATGAATAACCATAACCATGACTCTTCTCAGGTGGCAGTGACTCTTTTCCAGGCCCAGTCGGCAATGATTGTGATGTTGGTTCTTGGCAACCACTTACTTTCAAATGACAGACTGCTGAAATCAACTCATCTTTCTCTACCTTATGCTGCCGTTAGTATGGACAGCATACAGTTGATGACAGGTTCCCTTTAACCCCTTCCCGACACATGATGTACTATTACTTCATGGACACTGCCTTCCCACATTTGGACGCAATAGTACGTCATGGTGACCGGGCAGGCACCAAAGCAGTGCGCGCCCAATCACTGCAGGGGTCTGGCAGTCCCTGGTAGTCGGGCCCCTGCTATATCCGCCAGCATCGCTGTTTACAGCGATGCAGGTGGAGTAACCCCTTCTATGCCGCCATCTGCTCTGACTCTGGCATAGAAGGGGTTTGCTGCGGGTGAGGGAGCTCATCGGGTCCCCGTGCTGCTGTGACGGGGACCCGATGCGTGAGAAGGCAGCCAGATGCCGTGCAGAGGCTGCCCAATGCCTTGCACGGCATTGGGACCTGCCTTCTACGGGTGCTGAGGAGATCCAGCCTCAGGCTGGGTCTCCTAGCAACCTGTTAGTGTACTGCTCAGTGTAGTACAACAGAGTACTGACAGGCAATGGTTTACAATACAGAAGTTTTGTAAAGCATTGCAGAGGGGGATCAGACCCCCAAAAGTAAAAATAAAAAATAAAGTAAAGAATAAAAAGTTGAAAAAAGTGTTTTTAATAAAGTTGAAAAAAATAAAAAAATAAACACCCCTTATTTTATAATAAAAAACTGAAAAAAGAAAAAACATATTAAGTATCACCGCGTCTGTAATGACTGGCTCTATAAATATATCACATGATCCACCATGTCCAATAAACAGCATAAAAAATAAAAATGCTGTAAAAAAGCGCCTTTTTTGTCACGTTACATCACAAAAAGTGCAACACCAAGCGATCAAAAAGCCATATGTCCCACAAACTGGTATCAATAAAACCATCACCTCATCCTGCAAAAAATGAGCCCCTACCTAAGACAATCGCCCAAAAAATAAAAAAACTATAGCTCTCAGAACATGGAGACACTACAACATAATTTTTGGGTTTCAAAACTGCTATTATTGTGCTAAAGTGAAATACATAAAAAATATACACATATTATGTATCGCCACATCCGTAACAACCTTCTCTATAAAAATATCACATGACCTAACCCCTCAGATGAACACCGTAAAAAAAATAAAAATTTGTCACCTTAAATCACAAAAATTGCAACAGCAAGTGATCAAAAAGATGCATTCCCCCCAAAATAGTACCAATCAAAGCGTCACCTCATGCCGCAAAAAATAAGACCCTACCTAAGACAATCGGTCAAAAAAAATAAGCTATCACAATGGAGTCACTAAAATATTAGTTTTGAAGCAAAAAAAAAATTATATTATTGTGTTAAAGTTAAATAAATAAAAAAGTAGACATATTAGGTATCGTTGCGTTCGTAAAAAACAGCTCTACAAAACTATCACATGACCTAACTCCTCAGGTGAACACCATAAAAAATAAAAACTGTGTAAAAAAAACCATT